>PVLA01010056.1:0-67823 GCA_004027455.1 Hydrochoerus hydrochaeris
TGCATCCCCACTGCCGCCCACCTAAGTTGCCCAGGCTGATCTTCAACTCCTGATTCTCCTGCCTCAGCCTTTCACACTGCTGGCAGTGCAGGTGTGCACCACTGCGCCTGATCTTTTCCACATCTTCATAGTAAACTTGCCAGCTTTTCAGAACAGTTCAAAATGTGTGTGTTTTCATTAGCACGGGATATAAATTCCATTCCCAATTAAACGTACTGTAGCTGTCACTACAGACGTTGAGCGTCTGCAGGGAAGAGCTATTCGGAACCTTTCCCTGACAGCTCATCTAGTAAACACTGACAGAGGAAGCTGCGCTGTCTGACGCCTGACCAGTCACAAAGGTGATTGTTAAGGAACTTTGAGCCAGGTGTGCTGACGCACTTCAGGAACTGAGGCGTGAGCCTCATGCATGGGCAAGACCTTGTCTCAACATAAAAAAATAAAGTAAAAAATGGCTGGGAATATTATCTCAGCGGTAGAGCATTCTTGTGCTGTTTAATCTCCAGAAGCATACACGCGAGCATGTGCGTGCGCACACACACACACACACACACACACACACACTTCCTGAGGCCAGAATTTTGTTTTTTGCATGTGGTTCTGGGGCCTGAACCTAGAGAGAGCTCTGCAATACATTTTCAGTTCTATCCAAAATTTTATTTTGAGACAAGGTCTTGCCTCAGTTTCTGGAGCAGCTGGGGTTATAGGTCTGTGCCACTGTCCCTGGACTAAGGTCAGTTTTGTCAAGGATGTGTGAAGTTGGGGCAGGAACTCTGGAGCCTCAAGCTTTGAGCATTTTAAAGATCTCCCAGGACTGGGAGCTGGGGAAGGGAACCTGAGGGGCGCCAGACCCCAGAGCCTGCTCCTGTCTGCGGTCACAGGCCAGGCGCTTACCATCCGCCCCCCACTCTGCCCTCACATCTGCACGGGATCAGGGATGTGAGCCTATTACCCACATTAGCACTTGCCTGAAATATCAACGAACATCAGGACCCCATCAAAATAATCCACAGAGGGTCTCTCTGGAGAGAAATTCCCGTAGACGATGAGGTCCGGTAAATGGGCTGCTATTCTGACAAGGGTGTTGTCCTGTGATTCTATCGGAGTGGTCATACTTAAGGCAAATGTCTAGAAACTCTTGGCGACAGGAAGCAGTGCCCAAGGAGCTCTTCTGGAAAGAGAAGTCAGGAATGGAGGAAATCTGATATATTCGTTCATGCATTTTCCCATTTGTTTTTTTCCACTGGTCCTGTTCCAACATGTGATTGCTTATTTAGGTGACTGATGGTGACAGTGCCAGAGTTGGTGAGTCAGACTTCAAAAGGACACCCTCTGCATCCCCCACCCAGCTTTTTTCTTTGCATTTCTGGGGATCGAGCCCAGGGCCTTCAACCTAAGCTATATCTTCCTTCCTTTTTTTTTTTTTTTTTAATTTTTGAAATAGTGTCTCAGTAAGTCTTTAGGTTGCCCAGGCTGAGACTGAACTTTGTTGTGATCCTCCTGTCACAGCCTCTAAGTGCTGGGATTACAGGTGTGCACCATCTCACCTGGCAGGATCACCTTTCTATTCCGTGGGAAAAACTTCACAGACTGGACCTCCAACCCTCAACACTGTTACAAACATGAGTCCCATTGCCAAAGGCATGGGCATACAGGGTCCATGCATTTTTATGAGGGGGTTAGCCGTCACTGCAGGGCTGGTATAGATGGTTGTGGTGCTTAATCTCCATCATGAACTTGCATGGATGGAGGCATGCTGAGAGGGAATATTAGACTGATGGAAGTGATTGGAAGTCAGGGTGCTGACTTTGTCACTGAACCAACCCACTCATGAGCTCATAGCTGAATGGGCTGTGGGGAGGTGAGGCACAGATGGAGAAAGTAGGCCCCATGGGCATGTCTTTTAAGAGAGTCTCCTCAGCTCTTTCCTTCCCTCTCTGCTTCCTGGATGTCATGAAGTGAGCATCTTTCCTCCACCAAGATGTTTCTGCGTTGGAGCCAGCCCGCCATGGACTGAGACCTCTGAAGCTATGAGCCAAAGAAACCTCTCTTGCTTTTGGCTGACTTTGTCAGGAATTTTGTCCCAGTGACAGAAATCTGACTGACATAGTTGGCCAGTAACACTGCTCACTCAGACCAAAGTCTTTCTTCTGCTGTATTCGTGTTTCCTGTCCACCCCAAATCTCTGCCTTTTGGTCTCTCATTTTGTGTCTCTTCATTTTGAAAATTAAAAGTACAGCTGTGAATTTTTATGTGTATATATCCATATATCAATATTAGAGTCCTATATACAGGCAATGAACTATATTAAGGTATAATGTTAAACACAGTGAGGGAGAGGATTCCAAGGGCGACTGAGGGTAGGAGTGGGTTGGCCACAGCTGGGAAGGCCAAAGGCTTGCAGCTCTGTGTGGAAGGACATGTTAAACATTTAAATTTGCTGCCCAGCTAGTTCTGAGGAAACCAAGATTTCCTAAGGGCTTCCTTTAGCTTTCAGAGATTAAATGCTCGGGGCTAACTATGATTAAAAACCATGTTCTACCAGCCTGAATACTCATAGCATCTCCAGTTTTTTCACAGCGAACCATGTTCCTGCAATAAGTGGTACAGAAAATAAGAGAACCTCCCCAAGAAAGATGAATACCAAGGCCTATAATCCCAGCACTTGGAAGGCTGAGGCAGGAGGATCACTGTGAGTTTGAGGCTAGCCCAGGCTACATAGAGAAATGTTTCTCTCTCTGTGTGTGTGTACAGTCCTGGGGATTAGCAGGATGGAATAGGACACTATAGGCTCACATTAGGGTCCGCATAGACCGGGATGCTACTCAGCCTTGAAAAAGAAATGAAACTAGAGGACATTACGTTAAGTGAAATAAGCCAGCCACAGAAAGATAAATACAACCTGGTCTCACTCAGACGTGGAATCTAACCATGCTGCGCTCAGAGAGGCAGAAGGAGCACTGCTGGTTGCCGAAGTTTGGGGTTTGGTGGGGCAGATGGGAATATATTCTGAAGATCTGATGTTTGACATGGTGAGCAGATAATTATGTATTACATGCTTTAAATTTCCTAAAGACTAAATGTTCTCACCACAAAGGAATGCGGAACGTGGTGATGGATGTATTAACTTGATTTAACCATTTCACAATGTATACGCATATCAAAATATCATGTTCTACACCTTGAATACATACAACATTGTTAATTTTACCCTCATAAAGCTTGGGGGAGATAAATTTTAAAAAAAATAATTGGAGGGAGAGCTAATGTATTGAATGACAGAACTAGAATTTTATTTTTTCCAGGACTGGAGAGATTGAACTCATAGCTTTTGCACTGACATACATCCCACCTCCTATTTATTTATTTATTTATTGGTACCAGGAATTGAACTCAGGACCTTGTACTTGCCAGCTAGGCACATATGCCACTGAACTATATCCCTGGCCTTCTCTTTTTATTTTTTGAGGCAGGGTCTCATTAAGTTGTTACTCAACTTTGTGATGTGCTTGTGCACTATAATACCTGGCTCAGAACCAGGATCTGAAAGTAACATTTTTTGGTGCAGGGACTTACACACACTAAGCATGTGTGCTCCTATTAAGCTGTGCTTCCAGCCTTAATATACCTTAATCAACTGAAATAAAAATAAATTCAAAACAATAAATGCACAATGCTGTGTTTAAATTTTTAATAAAGTCAAATGTAAGCATATGGTGTGAGACATCAGATTTACTGCAAATTAATATGATTTTTAAAAAAACTTTTTTATGAAATTAAAGATGCAATGAAAAACCTACCAACAAAGAAAAGCCCAGGCCCTGATGGGTTTACTGCTGAATTCAACAAGAAATTTAGTGAAGGTCTAACACCACTACTACTCAAATTCTTCAATGGAATCGAAGGGGAAGCAATACTCCCAAATACATTCCTTGAAGCAAACATCACTCTGATTCCGAAACCAGAGAAGGACCCAACCAAGAAAGAGAATTACAGCCCACTCTCCCTAACGAACATTGATGCAAAAATCCTCAATAAGATACTGGCAAACAGATTGCAACAAATTGTCATGAAGATTGTATACCGTGGTGAAGTGGGATTCAACCCAGGGATGCAGGGATGGTTCAACATACATAAATCCATAAACGTAACACATTATATTAACAAAGCCAAGGACAAAAATCATATGATCATCTTAATAGACGCAGAAAAAGCTTTTGACAAAGTCCAGCACTCATTCATGTTAAAAAAATCCTACATAAAATTGGAATAGATGGTCTTTATCTCAATCTGATAAAAGCTATCTATGACAAACTAATAGCCAACATCATACTAAAGAGACAAAAATTGAAAGCTTTCACTCTAAAATCAGGAATAAGACAAGGATGTCCACTGTCTTCACTCTTATTCAACATAGTCCTGGAAACTTTATCCAGAGCAATTAGACAAGAGAAAGAAATAAAAGGAATAAAGATAGGAAAGGAAGAAGTTAAATTATCATTATTTGCAGATGACATGATATTCTACTTAGAAGACCCTAAAGATTCCATCAAAAGACATCTATATTTAATAAGCAAATTTAGTAATGTAGCTGGTTATAAAGTCAACACTTAAAAATCAATAGCCTTCTTGTACATGAATAAAAAACTCACTGAGAGAGAAATCAGGGAAGCTATACCTTTTACAATAGCATCCAAAAAAAATGAAATACCTAGGAGTCAATCTAATGAAAGATGTAAAAGAGCTCTACATTGAAAACTATATAGTACTGAAAAAGGAGATTGATGAGGATTTTAGAAAATGGAGAGATATTCCATGCTCTTGAGTAGGAAGAACCAATACAGTGAAAATGGCCATACTTCCAAAACTGATATACAGATTTGATGCAATCCTAATCAAAATTCCAATACCGTATCTTACAGAATCAGAGAAAACCATCCCAAAATTCCTCTGGAATCAGAAAGGACCTAAAATAGCAAAGGTGATTCTGGGCAACAAAGACAAGACAGGGTCATCACAATCTCTGACCTAAAATTATACTATAAAGCTACTGTGATTAAAAAAAAAACAGTGTGGTACTGGCAAAAAAAATAGACCTGAAAATCAATGGAATAGATTAGAAGATACAGAAATAACTGCAGGCACACTGTTACCTTGTCTTTGACAAAGGTGCCAAACACATTCCTTGGAAGAGAGAGAGTCTCTTTAATAAATGGTGTTGGAAAAACTGCTTTCCACATGCCAAAGATTAAAACTGGACCCATATCTTTCACCTTGTACTAAGCTAAAATCAGCATGGATTAAAGATCTTAATATTAAAACGGAAACATTAAATCTGCCAGAAGATAGAGTAGGTAAACCTCTTGAAGACACTGATGTAGGCAAAGACTTTATGAATAAAACCCAGAGTGCACGGGAACGATCACAAAGAATCAAGAGATCTCATCCTACTGAAAAGCTTTTTCACAGCAAGAGAAACTACCAACAGAGTGAAGAGACAACCCACTATGTGGGAGGAAATGTTTGCCAGCTGTTTCTCAGATAAAAGATTACTTTCACGAATGTATAAACAACTAAAAAAAATCAGTCCTCCCAAATTTAAAGACCTATCCAAAAATGGGTATCTGAGATGAACACATACTTCTCAGATGAAGAAATACAAACAGTAAATAAATACGTGAAAACATGTTCAACAGCACTGGCCATTCGAGAGATGCAAATTAAAACAACACTGAGATTCCACCTCACCCCAGAAAGAATGGCTAGTATTAAGAAATCAACCAGTAACAAATGCTGGAGGGGCTGTGGGGAAAAAGGAACCCTTCTCTATTGTTGGTGGGAATGTAGACATGCAACCACTGTGGAAATCAGTGTGGAGATTCTTCAAAAAACTAGGATTGGAGGTCCCATTCAATACCGCTGTTCCCCTTCTGGGTATCTTCCCAAAAAGAATTAAAACATCATACTACAGAGATATATGTGCACCCATGTTTACAGCAGCACAGTTTATAATAGCCAGATCTTGGAAACAACCTAAATGCCCATCAACTGAGGAATGGATAAAAAAGATATGGTATTTCTCTATAATGCAATACTATTCAGCCATAAAGAATGATAAACCGGACATTTTTATAGGTAAATGCATGCACCTTGAAAACATACTTATTAGTGAAATAAATATGTCACACATTCATACTCATTGCATTGTTTCATTAGTATGATAAGAAAAAAAAAACATGTATTTTGTCCCAGAGAGAATGACTTCAGCCAAACAGTGACTCAGGCTACACCTGCCTTCACTTTAACTAACCCACTGTGAGAACCCACTGTGAGCCATTGCGAGTTGACTTTTGGATGTTTTAAGAAAATTTTTATGTGCAGTATGGTTTGGGGTTTTTGCATGTAGATATCCAGTTATTTCTTGGTGGTAAAATCCTGTCTCCATTCAATCGCTTTTGCATCTTTTCCAGAAATCAAATGTCTGTTACGTGGGTATCTATTTTGGGACTTTATGTTGGTACCTTGGTGGTTTGTCTATCGATGCCATTTTGTCATGATTGGTATAACTTTGTGGTAAGTCGTGGGGTTGGGGAGGGTTGGGGCTCTAATTTTTTTCCTTTGTATCAAAGTTGTTTAGACTATTCTGAGTCTTTTTTATTCTTACAGAAATGTAAGAATCAAAATGTTAATCTATATGAAAAATGACACTGACAGTTTGATAAGAGATTGTGTTTTCTGATCTTTATTATTTTCTTCGATTCATTTTTGGTTTCATTCTGTCTTTTATTTTTAATTAAAAAAACCTTTTATTGAAGCATAGCATAAACGGAAAAATGCAGACCCCAGGAGAATAGCTTGAGTTGCTATCCAGTGAACAAACCCATGTGCCACCTACTCATATCAAGAAAGGAGCTGTGGACAAGGCCCTGGAAGTTCGTTCCGTGTATCTCCTGTCTTCTCTCTCTTCTCCCAGAGGGTAACCTCTTTCCTGCTCTCCGATGCCACAGAGTGCCTTCGCCAGCTTTTAAACTTTACACAGATAGAAAGATACCATACCTTTTTAGCTCCGGGGTTTAGCTTTTCTTCTGAAATGTCTGTGATACCTATTTATGTGCCTGTGTTCACACTGAAAATTATTTGCTTTCAATGCTGTTTGTATTCTATCACTTTATTATACTGCCAAGCATTTATCCATTCTGCTCTTCCCCTATGGGTTTCTCAGTTTTTTTGTTTCTAGGAATATTGTGTACACATTTTTTTTTTTGCTTCTCTCTCTCTCCCTGTCTCTCTCTGTCTCTCTCTATCTCTCTCTGTATTTTTTCCTGTCTGTCTTTATGTTTGTTTGTTTTGGTGCTGGCAATTAAATCCAGGGCCTCCTGCATGCTAAGTATGTGTTTTACCACTAAGCTGCAACCCCAACCTAAACATTAATAAATCTTGCTAGAAGAAATCTTGCTAAAAGCTGCTTCGAGGCTACTGTGGTTTCTGTGCAATAGCCCATCCTGCATCCTCCAGGTGTTTTTTTATTTTCTCTTTTCCTCTTTTCCTTGGCCCAAGCTTGCTCTGCAGAGCCAATTTCTCCATCATGCTTCGCTTTTACTTTTTCAAATAAAATTTGAAAAAACAAAGAACAACAACAACAAAAACAAACAACAATTCAAAGCTGCTATGAGAGCTAAGCGTGAGACTTCAGTAGTTATTCTGTTTGGGTAGGTAAGTGTTGCTACTTGTGGTTTTGTGTTTCCCTGGTGGTACTAATGATATGAGCGATTTTTTAATTGGTTTATTTTATTTCATTATTTATTTGGTGGTGCTGGGGATTAAACCCAGACTTTTTGCACTAAGGTACATCCCCAATTGTTTTTATTTTTATTTCAAAACAGGGTCTCACTCAGTTGTTAGGTTGTCTAGGCTGGGCTTGAACATTCAGTCCTCCTGCCTCCATCTCCCTGAGAGTTTACAGTGTAAGGACACAGCTATAGAATAGCAAACCCAGACATTTTATAATAAAGCTAAAAATCGATTAGTGGCCGGTGATGATGTTCCTGCTTCTTGTCACGTAGCAAGCCTGCTAAATTCAATCAGCCTTCAATGTCTGCATCCAGCTGCTTCTCCCTGATTGTGGAGGACCAACTAGACAACGCCCCTTGAAAGAAGAGCAGTTACCTCCATTTTGGCTGAATCTGGCCCTATTTCCATGCATTGAAATGTACGGAGCTGGCTAGGACTTTTCCTTATCCCTTCTATTAGCTTTAAGCAATGTAAATTGGTTTGGCAGAGGTGCTGATGTGCAGTCTTTAAAGCAAGGTGACAGGGCAGTGTTTCCCAGCCCCCACAGCTCCCAAAAAACATGTATGAGCTGAGTAGTAATGAGAGCCAGGCTCCATGCTGTTGCTGGGATCAGGCCTTGACATAAGAGGCTCTGACTTTCCCGGACATAACATATTACACGTCAGAGCTAAAGCACCAACCCCAAAACATTAGATGCTACCTCAGTTGTGTTATGCGGATTATTCTTTCTGCACACCCTTCTCTCTGCACATTGCTGAGGTGATCTCAGGCTCCCTACCTCGTCCCGCTCACAGCACTTGTGTACTTCCTGCCAATCTCACAGTCACTCATCCTCAAGCCACTCCCTTCTTCATGAATGAAAAAAGCCCAGGTTCAGCTCTGGGTTGGGGCCTTCGTTCCAGTTACCTATCACCCTAGCTGGCCTTAGGACCCCCTGGACTCCTCACAACCATAAATATGCTTTAGTGTCTTTATTTTCATCACGAGTTGCCCTGAAAGTGGTAGATTGGAATTAACTCCCTAGAATTCCAGTAACTTTTCCATGAGATTACAAATATAGATGGGCCCAAACTGGGCATGGTGGCCCAGGCTTGTAATCCTGGCACTCAGGAGGCTGATACAGGAGAATTGCTGTCAGTGTGAGGCCAGCCTAGGCTACAAAGTGAGATCAAAGCCAACCTGAACTGCATAGTGAAATCCTGGCTCAAAAAGATACAAAATTAAATTAAATAATAATAAAAAAAAGCTTCCCAGACTACAGTGACACCTGGGAAGGGCTCTTTAAACCTGATACCCCACTGGGTCAACATGATACATCCAGTTACAAGGCTTGTATTTTCCTTTCCTTAGAAAATATATATATATTGTTTCCAACTTGCTCCAAGGACTCTATGTCTTTGGCCATGTCCAGTCAAAGACACATTTAACTCTACTTGTTCTGCTCAAGCCCTCTTCCCTCCTTCTCAAGAATCTACTTAGAACTTGCTTGACAACATATGACTTAATTCATGTAACCAATCGTGTAATAACCAGCCATCAGCCTTGTATTTCCTGTTTGAAGACTTTATTTAAACTGAACTCGAAGCTGATGTGTGGCTGGTGATTTGGAACTGATTCCCACCAGCCCATCAGTGTAATAAAATTTGCCTTCTAACTCTTTGGTTCAGAGTCTTCCACTTGGTTTGATATTGATTTTTTGCAACAAAGGTGTGCACTACTCTGTCCAGCTGTTTATTGACCATTTTGATGCAATACAATCTTAAGGTAAGTGTTCAAATTTGATCCAGAAGATTGAGTCCAATCTGCTTATTTTATCTTAAGTATATTGACTATGGAGCATGAAGAATGATGGGAGACTGTAAATGTGAAGTCAGGAGATGAAAAGATACTGGTTAACATAACAGTTTTTGTTATGGTTGATATATTGTGTCAACTTGAGAAATTTAGAAGTTTAACTGAAAGACTCAGCAGGGAGCCAGGGTTCTTTGTAAATATCCTCATCCTGAACAAAGGAGGGCAAGGAGGTTTTGTAGTGCTATACCTGCCCCGAAGGGGCGGGATGGCCTGTGTACAATATAAGGAAGGAAAAAAGGTTTGCTCTTCCCCTTTTTGCTCTGGCTGCTGCCTTAAAGTGTTGCCCCAGTGCCATGTGACCCTGAAACCTCCAAAAACCGTAAGCTAAAAACATCTTTTCTTCCCTAATTTTGAGCATCATGTATTTCTCAGCAATGAGAGAAAAGTAACCAAAATAGTTGTTTTCAAATATTTGGGCTAAACTTAAAAGTAGTGGGAAAGTAGGAGATGCAAGTCCCCATGCAAAGTCTAACATGGGCCCCTACAGTCAACAAAAGAACTCCTTGCTTGCTCCGTAGCCTAGAGATTTGGTTTGGCTACACATGAATAAAGTTCATGGAGAGGTGCAGAGGAAAAGTAGAAAATTTTTCCTCTGCCTGGGGAGCAAGTTTATTAATGAATAAGTGGCTTTCAACAGGATGCTTGCTAATTTATTTATTTATTTTGAGAGAGGATCATCTTTCTATGTGGTTCAGGCTGACCTTAAACTCACTCCATAAGCTAGGTTAGTCCTAGAGCTCACAGTGATCCTCCTGCTTTGGCTTCCCTGAGTGCTGGGATTACAGGTGTGTACCCAGTGCCTGGCAAGGATGCTTTTCATAGGCATGGATGTTCTGAAAAAGCTTCCACAGATGCTGAGCAGCCAAGAACTGAGAAAGCTGAGCAAACCAAACAGCTCCATTCTCTCCTGCCTGCCAGCTCAATAGCTCAACTGTGTTCTCATTGGCCACCACTTACAAGATTGCAAGATTGAGGAAGTAAGAATAAAGGGTACTAGTTACATATGAGGTTTTTTCTTTTTTTTGCAAGATCTCATTAAGTCATTAATTTTCCAGGCTGAAATTCTCCTAACTCAGCCTTTAGAGTGCTTGGGGTCACAGGCATGTGCTTCCATGCCCAGCTTATGTATAGATTTTAAACAAACAATAATTTATATATTCTAAACATTTAGGAAACTTTTATAAGCCCCTCGAATCTTGGCAACAACATACCCTCCTCATATGCACAATACAGACCATTTCTGCTTAAAATTTTAACTTAATTAATTAATTGACTGTTTTTGAGACAGGGTCTCACTGTAATTAGCCTGGTCTTGAATTCACTATGCAGCCCAGGCTGACTTCAAACTTCCAAGATCTTCCTGTCTCAGCCTACCGAGTGCTAGAATTGCAGATGTATGTCATCACACTCAGCCATTTTTGTCTAAATTTTAATGCCAAATGGGAAATTGATTAGATTTACTCCGTTTCTCAAAAAAAAAAATCAACCAAGATCAATGACGGGCAAGTATAAACAACACGAGGGTGAATGTTCCCTTTGGGTGGTTTCAACCTGTATGGATACTCACTTGCCAGTGAAGGTAGAGGGATTCTCACACTTAGTGGAAAGGTGTAGTAGGTGATTGCCAAGATTCCTTTGTTTTATATAAGGTGATCTGAGGATTTAAGATTTTTTTAAATTCATAGTTACTAAGCAAGGAAAGCAGATGCATTTTGAGATGAAGATGACAAGTATTCAGGTAAAACCAGAAGAAAATCTTTACACAGACACGTAAAAAGCAAAGACATCTATCTAGAATCTTCTTTAATATTCCATTCCCTTTCAGTATGATGGATAGGACCCGGGGCCTTGCACATGTTAGACAAATGTTCCATGACTGAGCTACATCCTCTGCCTTTACTATTTTTGAGACAGCATTTCACTAAACTACCCAGGCTGACCTTGTATTTTCCATCCTCCTGCCTCAGCCTCCCCACGTAGCTAGCATTACAGGCGTGTGTCGCCGTGCCCAGCTCTAGTTTTACTTTAAAGTACCCATAAGAAGACAAAGAAAAATGTCTATTTTACAAGAATCCTTCTGCTTTCAGTACAGTAATATTAGAAGAGGGTAGATATTTACTTTCTATAGACACATGCACCTCGTCATTTTGTAACGTATTAACATCTGGTTTGGGTGTGCGTGTGAAGCATTTTGCACAAGTTTATTTTAATCTTCAAACGGTACTGAGTTAGAGGTACTGATCCCTGTTTACAGACGTGAAACTGAAGCGTAGAGATAGTAACTTGCCCTTAATCACACAGCTGGGGAGTGCAGGTCTGTGGACTTGAAAGGCCTTCTTTCTACAACACCATGATAGAACCTCAGTTTGCATTCGCTACAATAGTCTTATGAATGAGAAAAACTGTATATAATATTAGACAGAACCCTTTGAATATATGGCCAATTCTGTGTGTGTGCACGTGCACGCACACACGTGTGTGTTACACAAGGGCTTTACACTGAGCTACATGCCCAGATCTTTTTTTTTTTTTTGAAAGAGGATCTTGGCTAAGTTGGGCCCCGGCTGGGCTGGAACTTGCAATCCTCCTGCTTTAGTCTCCCAGGATTCTGGGATGACAGGTGTGCGCCACCATAGCAGTTTGCCCAGTTCTTCCATGGTGAAGATGTGTGCGTGAACAGAACGGATGCCGTGGGAGTATGAGAGCTCCTGGGACTGCTGACTCCCCAGGTAAGGGGGCAAGCGGGTGACCGGGTCCCACAAGAACACACCTGGAGGAAGGAAAGTGCACAGTGGGAAAACTCAATAGCACCCAAAAGTGAAAATGAAAGAAAATATGAATTTTTTATAGTCATTGTTTCTCTACATAGCTCTCCCAGAATTTGCTGAGAAATTTCAGTTTATGCTCAACTTTTCATCAATATGTAGCCAGGTTTCATAAGAGAGCAGAGGAGATATTCTGTTAAAGGGATACTGTCACGAATGCTTTCTTGACCACTCTCTGAGCTATTATGGTATTTAGTGCCTACAAGCTTAGTAGCTTCTTCTCTCTGGGTGTTTGTTAGCTTTATTTTTTGTCTTTTTGAGACACAGTTTTACTATACAGTTTAGGCTGGTCTTGAACTCACTTTGTAGCTCAGGCTGGCCTCAAACTTGCAGCAATCCACCTGCCTCAGTTTTGTTTTGTTTGAGACAAGGTCTCACTATACAGTCCAGGCTGGTCTCAAACTGAGAGTCATCCTGACTCAGCCTCCTCGTGGCTAGAATTACAGGCATGTGCCACCCAACCTGGGCTAGGTGGTTTATTTTCTATGTGAAAAATCCCCATTTATTCTTTACCTGTTCATATTTTGTCTTCCTTTAGGAAGCTCCCTGCTTAGAGATCATGTTCTATTAATCATCGTTTCTTTCACAGCGTGTCCCTAGCCCCTTTTACGGGATCAGCACTATTGGACGAATGACAAAAACATGGATATTAAGGGAGAAATTGCAGCAGAGAGGCAAGCGAAAAAGCTAAGCTAGAAAGACAGAGCATCCAGGGTAAATAGCAGGGGTTACATTTTGGCCTCTAAACTTCCAACCTCCAAAGACTGACCCAGAAATAAGTGGGGGCTTGAGCTCTGACTCCTAGCCAGGGCTTTCCCATCTTCCAACCTCCAGTGACCTGTCCTCTTCCAGACAGCGGCCCCAGTGGCCATCTACTGAGACTTCCCCTTCCACATACCTCCTTCCTCCAAGGCTGGGGAGAAGCCAGAGCTCGGTAAGGGACCAGATGCTTCAGGACTGTGGAGAACGGGAAAGGCATCTGCGTGATGCTATCCTGAACACAGCAGAGGGGCCATGTCTACCCATTGCCGAGCCACAAAGTGACAGTTTTGTCTAAAAGCCGTTTTTTTTTCCCCCCCAGGCCACGCCCTCCTCAGAAGCTCATTGTTCTCCATGGGCTGATGACGCTTCTGATTGGCTGGGACCCATCCCCTCCGCCAGGCTGGTCCCCTGTGTCCCAAGGGCTGGTCTGGTTTCCTGGTCTCTCATCTGGGTACAGGTGAGACTGATGTGATGCAACTCTCTCACTTCGTGGGTGACTCGGACACAGAAGTAGCTTCTGAACAGGCAGGCTCCCTGCCACCCCTGTGTGGCTTTGCTTTCTAAGGATGCAGTAAATTGTGGTCAACCATAGCCTGAAAATATTGATGGGAAACTACAGAAATAAACATGATTTCTTGAAATACGATTTCTTAGCTGTAGTGTGTTCTGAGAAGTGAGAGGACATCTCATGTGGCCCTGATCCATTCTCTCTGAGACACGGATTATCACTCTGGCAGGTGTAGCTGCCAGAGTACATGGGCAATGAGAGACTGCGTACCCAGGACACTCGTGACAGTAACAGATGCTATCACAATCATTCTATTTTATTATTAACAAACCCAGTATTTAATTTCAGAGATTTTTGTGAGGTAAAAGTTCTTTTTTGGAATTATATACCTGACCTATCTGAAAATAGTCAAGGACATAATTCTTCATTTTTGGTACCAGGGATTGAACGCACAACCTCACGCTTGCCAGGCAGGCACTTGTGCCGCTGAGCTGTATCCCCAGCCCCTCAAGGACATACTTCTAACCAAACTAACCCCAATTACAATTTTAAATCCAACATGGCACTGGATTTGAGTTTTATTAATCCAATGTGACACTGCAAAAATGTAACAGGCAAACATATTTTCTAACAGCTTAAATCATATTTTGATTTTCTCACTGTTCTTATTCAGTGAGAAAGAATTCACATTTGGGGGTTCATATATAAAACGAGCTAAAAAAGGAACATCTGACTGAATAATGTTCAGTTTGCAAATGTTTTCAAATGAAGCGCAGCCCTGAGCAGTAAGTAAACTGTAAAACAGGCGTAAAGAGGTTCACCTAGATGTTTCTGTTGAGGGAAATCGCTGGTGTGAGGTGTGGAAATCAGTCCTGGAACCAAACCTCATGTAAGTGAACAGACCCCTAGGGAGACGTGTCTCAGTTCATGCCAGGGCTGCCTGCGTCATATAAGAAGCTTGAGTGCCCGCGTCGCCAGCCCCTATGCTCAACAAGCAGCACTGGGGATCTTCTTGTCTCACAGAGAGCAGTGTGTGCCTTTGACGTTAAACCTTGTTAACACTGAACCTCTCACTGTCATTTTAACCACATGAAATCTGTTTAACATGGGGAAACAGCAGCATTGATGTACCCTGGATCAATACTTCTTTGAAATGAATGCCAAGTCACAAAAAAGGCTGGATTAAAGAGACATTGTTTTCAAGCTAAAGCAGACCTTCCTTAGTCTAAAAGAGTATTTTCAGTCTGTCATAAATTTGACATTTTCTGACCTTTCTTTTAATTAACACTAGCACAAAGCAAGCATTGTGCTAAAACATTATTTCCATTTTTACAGTGGTCCTAAGAAGTCAGTGCTATTATTCCTGGTTTCCTCTCGAAAATAAGTCTCATAGACAGAGGTTTGCAGGATCTGAGTTACCAAATGGCTGAGTTGAAACCCAGACCTGTCTAACCTGGCACGAGAAAATTTATTGAATGAAGCCCCCCATAAGGACTTGTCAGAAAACTGACATACAATTGAACTCAGTCCCACTGATCCAGGGATGCGTAACACCATGGAAAGCATTGTTACGGAGTTCAGTGTCTATAATGATAGTAAGATTTGCAATATATAAAGTCTAAATTTTTTAGAATAGCTGTAAAGCAAATCACTAGACTATATGAGCTCCAAGTGGTAATGAGGGTTTTTGACAGAATGTGTATTAGGTTTTTTTGTCTCTTTGAGACAGGGTCTTGCTATGCAGTTCAGGCTGGCCTTGACCTCACCTTGTAGCCCAGGCTGGTCTCAAACTTGCAACTGACCCTTATGCCTCAGCCTCCTGAGTGCTTGGATTACAGGAGTGTGCCACCACACCCAGCCGTAAGTTTTAAGATTCAATATTTGGGTAGAAAGGAAACGCATGATAGTGGTTTGTCAATGAAACTGCTGAGAATAAAGGGGCAGTGATGTGAACCTGTTAGAGCTTTTAATGATACAAATAGCCTGCCGTGGCACGTGGGCCACTGGTCCACCCCCACTGGCCTAGATGTGGGCATATCTTATGGCTGTAGTTCATTTGACCCACAGGTGGGCTCAGGAGATGCCACAGGGGAAGAGGCAGGTTTTCATAGGAACTGAAACTCCAACTCACACACGCACATGCACACATAGGACAAACATGAACTCACTGGCACGGTGTGTGAAGATACAGCACCACTTCGCTCTTCAGACCCACTTCATTTTGCCTTTGTCCAGTTCTCTAAGCCCTCCTCCTCTACAGATCCACTACACCGAAGGGTCAAATGATAGAACGCCGGATTTTCTGTTGCTTATTACCAAATCTTTATCAGTTATGTTCTCAAGAAAGCTCCTCGGTGGATGGGTGTATGTAAGGAAGGTCCCCAGCCCCCAACAACCGAGTTATGTCTCTTGTTTCTTCATTTTTAAAATAACTTGCTCTGTTTCATTTGATTATACTTCTTATGAAGACCTGCTTTACTAGCACTTCAGAATACTGATTATGTCTAGGACAGAGTGAACTAGGCTCAACCTCTCCTCACAACGGGGCCAAAGGTCATAACCATTTACAGAAGCCTACTTAGGTTCCAAGTGCTTTGTTAGGCATTTTAACTTGCCAATATCATAACTTATAAATCAGCAGAGGTGGGATTCAAGTTCAGGTCTGTGTAGCTCACAGCATTTTCTGCTACACTGTATCAGTTACTGAATGTAATCACATAACTTACTACTGCTTATCCTAGACCCCGATCTGTAGCTTTAATGAACTGGGAGCAGCGATGGATGCCTGCAATTGGGGCCGCCCAGGAAGTTTCAAGCTGGCCTAGTTTACACGCAGAGACTTCTCAAAAAAAAAAAAAAAAAAATTCTGTAGCTGTAAAAAGAATTTCATACATTATGCAAATGAAAAAACAGGGAGAGAAAAGAAAAATAAAGATTCTTCGTAGCAAGAATCTTCATAGTTTTTAAATAGCTTGAAGTAGCTGGTATGGGGCACATACCTGTGATCCCAGCTACTGGGTAGGATAAAGTAGGAGGTAGTCTGCAGTCAGCCTGGACAACTCAGCAAGACACTATCTCAAACCAACCAATAAGTAAATACATAAATAAATACATAGGGGCTGGGGATTTAGCTCAGTGGCATAAACACCTGCCTTGCAAACATGCAGTTGTGAGTTCAATCCCTGGTACCAAAAAAAAAAAATATATATATATATATTATATACACACATACACACACTCCCTGAGTTTAATCCCCAGTACTGCAGAAACTGAAAGTTTGAGGTCATTTTGTTAAGTTATTCCACTATTTCTTATTATTCCTATTTTTCCTTCTCAGCAAGAGCTCCTTCCACCTAAGAGTTATTTGACTAGCCTTCATTAAATAGTCTTTCACCTTGTTCAGATTGTTTGCACTTTTATAAGCACATGTTTGCTAACTAAAACAGGAGGCTGGGGTACATATGACCAAGGATGATTTATTATGGATGAATGGTAGAAAAATATGTCACTAATATCCATAGATAAGTACTTTAAGTCATATATAAAGACAGTCTTAATAATAAAGTTTGCTTTATTTTTTTTTTGTGTGGAACCAAGCACAGCTAGGCTTTTTTTGTGTGTGCCTTTGAAATGTTTGCCCAGTTAGGGTCACCTGGTCAGTAATCAAGTAAAGAACTAGGTCCTGGTGGTTATGTCCATCGTTAGACTGTTCAGGTGATCAGGAACTCTCAATTGACTGCTTTAGCCTTTAGTTCTTGGTTATATCTATAAAGAAAACAGAAAGATCATTAGTAAGAATAAATGAATTTATGGTAAGGAGGGAATGGGAAATGTTCCATTTCTTCTTTCTCAGTTGTTGAATGGCTGTAAGGTCCTAAGTACCATCTTCCCAGGACCTTGGCAACAGCGACAGGCAGAAGGGAGAGCGGTGCAGAGGGTTTATCTGTATGGGTCTGGATTCGGACAGTGAGATCCCAGCTAATGAAACAGCTACAACAGCTTCCCTAACGTAACCTTTTCCTGTGGAACAGTACTGTCCTAAGGCATACTGCCACTCTTCAGCTACACAAGAATATGACCAATGTGAACACCTGGGTACAATTTTGGGACCATGAGGTCAACTACAATTCTTTGTTTGACACCCACTGCGCACCTAAGAATAAAATCCACTGGGATTAGGTTCCTGTTCGACCAGAGAAGTAAATTATACTTAAAAAACAGGTCAGTGAGTTATAAAGAGTTCCGTTTCTTCAAGCTTAATGCTCGTTAAGGCAGAGATGAAATAACGATAACGCCATCGAATCTCTCCTCTCTGCAGTGCTCTGGACTGCGCTTACTATTCTTCCTTTTCAACAGAGAGAAAAACAGTTTAAGACAAGGAGGAAGCTGTTCCACAAAGCATACCCTACAGCCTACTGCCTACATTTCTTAAAGGCTTGATTTCTCTCTCTTTCTTCGTTACTGGCTTCTTTACCACTGACCTGCACCCCTGGCCTCTTTTAGTTTTTATATGCTTGTTTTTTTCCAGAGACCCAAAGGCATCTTTACATAATATTTTTAATACATCTACTGATAAATCCTTAGGAAGCAGAAAAAAGAAATATCTCTAAATATTTAAGCATTAATCTTTTAAATTAATGTTTGAAGCACATGTTCATATTCATCTTAGGGAGCACACGTGTGCATTAAACACTTTGATTCTTATGATTTCCCTTCCCCCTTCCCCTGCCACCCTTCCCTCGGCTCCAGATCCCATGAATGGAGAACCATTTCATGTTCATCATCGTGATTCACATGATTATCACTATACAGTTCATGTCTGAGGCATATAAAGGTTGCATTCATTGTAGGGAGTTGGTACCTGACATCAAATCTTTTAATATCCCCTTCTCGTCTTTGGTCTCCTGATCCCTCCTATTTGCAAAGAGCTATCTCTCTGTGTCCTGGTATATTTTCATGAAGAGATGAATGAAGAAAATATGGCATCTATACATACTAGAGTACTACTTGGTCATAAAGAAGAATAAATTCAAGGCCGTTTTAGTGTTTAGGACAGGCTCTGGTTAAGCTGCCTACACAGGACTGGAACTTGTGATCCTCTCGCCTCAGTCTTTCAAGTACCTGGGATGACAGGAGTGCGCTACCACGCCCAGTTAAAAGATCTTGATTTCTGATATTTGATATTACCCTGAGTAAATTTTTTTTGTGGGGGGTACCAGGGATCGAACTCATGACCTTGTGCTTGCCAGGCAGGCACTCATGCTGCTAAGCTAAATCCCCAGCCCCTGAGTAAACATTTTAAAGAAATTTCTAGTGCTCATGGAACACTTTTCAATGAAACTGGTGACCTTACTCTAAACATTATTTCCAACACTATGTAATTGTACTTTAAGTGTCACTTTATTATATACAACTGAAAGTGAGTGATAAAAGGTTTATTTGGAAATTACTTATAAATCTTATTTTATTTTTTGTAATGGGGATTGAACCTAGGGTCTTGTGCATGCTTGGCAAATATTCTACTACTGAGCTACATTTCCAGTCCATTCTTACTTTCATTTAAAAAATTTTACTGAGAGGGCCTTGCTAAACTGCCCGGGCTGGCCTTAACGCTCAATCCTCTTGCCTCAAGCTCCTGGGTAGGTGAGATTACACAAGAGTTCTGTGCCCATCTTTTCATGTTGTCTTAATAAAAAGAATTATGTAGAAGGGAAAAATTTAAGTAGAAGAAAAATTTAAATTTTTCTTTCTTTTTTTGAGACAGAATCTTGCTATGTAGTTCAGGTTGGCCTTGAACTCACTATGGAGCCTAGGTTGGCCTTGAACTTGTAGCTATCCTCCTGCCTCAGCCTCCCAAGTGCTAGGATTAAAGGTGTGCACTACTGTAGGAGGCCAGAGGAGAATTGAGGCCTAACTGGCTTCCTCTATGAGCATAAAGGAGAAAAGCAATATGCAGAGGATGGCATGTTGTAGACTTCAGGGAAAAGTCTGTAAAGCTGAGATGAAGGTGTTTACCTGAGCATTTATTAATGGATATTGGAAGGCAGATGAATCTTATGTTATTTTAATTGTTTGTACCTGTGTCTGGGTGAATAAAAGCAGGACTAGCTAGATGCTCTGCTCAGAAGACGCAAGAGTCCCCCTCGCCGGCTGTCAGCATGCTAAACTGACTCTGTCTCTGCCATTCCTCTTTGTTAGCCCCAGAGTCGGGGGAACAAGCTAGTAGCAGCGCTAGGTGTCTAAAAGCCTGCCTGGGTGGGGAGGCTGGAGGAGTGGGCTGGCTCCCCACACGTGGTGCTGGGAAAGGGACCTGGGACTGGCGGTTCACTTTGTACCACCACCCCTGGCTTAACTGCTTTTAACTTATTTGTAACCCTGGACACTTTTCTAGAAATGTTAAATTTCTGTCTCAGGCACATTTCTGTCTTAGAGTTACATGTGACTCTGAAAAAAGGATCACCATCTGGGCAGCTTCTGAAGCAGTTTTAAAAATATCTTGGTAGGCTTACCTCCAAATACGAAAGAGCTGAGAGGCTCCTGCAGCTCCCACAAAAAAATTAACAGCAAACAGACTCCAATTTTTTGGTATAATTACAAGTGAGTATCTCGACCAAATAAATCCTGTTGAAACAAAGTATTTTCTTTTAAAGGCACAGGTACTACTGCAATAACTTATCAGAATATTTAACATTAGGGTAAAATAATTACCAGTAAGACTAGAAAAATAATGCAGAGTGGGCCAAGAAGAAATGCTGCCATCTGAGTCTTCAAAATAATCTTTATAATGTGACATTACATAATATTCTCAGTTCTGACATTAAAGGGCAAACGAATAGCAATGTAACTTTTTTCCTACTTACAAAAATATTTCCATGGCAAAACTTCCTGCCCATAACCGCCCTCTGTCCCCTTCACCCACCAGGCGATGCCTTCCTAGAGCCTGAGAAAGCTGTGAATTCCTCTGTGTGTGTGTGTGTACATGTGCATATTTCAAAAACTGAACTGTCAAGTAAAGGTGAAACAGTACGCAGGTGATTTGTGCTTGCTGGGAGTATGAAAGACACTCATTGGATTTACCTGTAGCCATCAGAACAGTGGACTGAGCAGTGCTGAGCTTCTCCGCAGGTCTGGCCATGTCTGCCAACCCAGCACACACCAAGCCCTGGGGACAGGTGCAACACACAGAGAGGAAAAGGCAGAATGAGCTGAGCGTGGGGGATGGCTCCCAACCTCAAGCCAAATGCAAATACTGATGGCGCCTCTGCAATGATAGTGTCCAAGGGGCAAGAAAATGGAGAGCGTGGGGGCCAGAGGTTTAGCTCAGCGGTGTAAGTGCCTGCTTGGCAAACACAAGGTCGTGAGTTTGATCCCTGGCACAAAAAAAAAAAAAGAAAGAAAACGGGGAGCATAATGGAAGCCACATGCATTCGGGAATGAGCCCACCCATCATGTCTTCAATCTTTAATTAATTAATTATTTTTGTTGGTACCTAAAACTGAACTCAGGACCTCACGCTTGCCAGGCAGGTGCTATGCCACTGAACTAAATCTCTGGCCCTTATTTTTATCTTTTGCTTGTTTTTTATTGAGACAAGAGTCTCACTATGCCACATAGTGCAGGTTGTCCTTGGACTCACTTTGTAGCCCAGGCTGGCATTGAACTCATGGTGATCCTCCTGCCTCAGCCTCCTGAGTTGGGGATTAGGTCATGTTGTTATTTTTAAATGGAAGTATCAGAAAAGCTCTGTCACAATTTCAGTTTACTGGTCAGTTTACTTCTCTTTAATGTCAAAGTCTACATGGTCATTTCTGTTGTGATTTTATTTTTTATTAGTATACATTTGTGATACATTTGCATTTTGGTTTTATTTTTTGTGGTACTTTTAATATTGCCTTTTATAGACTCATTCCATTCATATCCTACAATTAGCACTCAGAAAGTTTAACTATAAGTTTTTACTGAAGATCAGTTATACTATTGTGGAAATTGGAAAACGTAACAAAATAGTTTTTATTAATGAAAAATTCAAACTCAGAGTCATCAGTTGTGGAGACTTTGCCTCTTTACGTCTTCTTCCCCTTTTTGAGTACTTTTAAGCATACCCTATGTATGCCATTAGAAAATATATTTTTAAAAAATTATTTCTAGGTTTTTACTAAATTCCAGCATACACTGTTATATGGAAAATGTGGATTCACCAAGGGTTTTGATCCTAAATGGAGCAGATACCTATGAGTTTAATACATACATTTAAAACAAGCCCATAAAACACGTTTTGACTGAATGAAGTATTACGAAACAGCAATGCTTCCAGTTGAAAACTCATCCCTCCTACACCCTTCTTCCAGCACCCAAGTATTTCCCCCTGTTCCACACTGGTTCTATTTCTGCAGAGTGGAAAACTGCCATTAGGAAAAAAGGGCCAACTTCTATTCCACGGGGGTGAAGGCTTGGTGAATGTATCCATGGAGCCCCATTTCTATTCAGCATTCACTTTTGGAAAAGATCAGCAGTTAGGGTTGCTCATGCTCCCAGTAGGTATTTTATCTTGGGGGTATGTTACGAACTGTTCTCCTTTTTTTACTTAGTGTTTTTTTTTCGAAACAGTGTTTTACTATATTACCTAGGGTGGCCTCTAACTCCTAGGCTCAAGTAATTCTCCTGCCTCAGCCTTGAGTAGCTTGGTCAGGATTTGAATCTCCAGGTCTAACTTCTGCTTCTTCTAGCTGTGTGACTCTGATGGTTACAGTAACAACCTACAGCAAATTCCTAGTAAGTAAAATGAATATATTATTGCCCACTCTTGCAGGACTGATGCAAGGATTGAGACTATACAGTTGAACAGTACTGAGTACAGTACCCAGAAAATATTATGATTAACAACAACACAAAACAAAGTAGCTAGCCTCTTCAGAGCATTGCCAATTGAGGGGTGCTACTTTCAATGTTAGGCTCAGGATGTGGACAGGGATGTGCGTGGTCCTTCTCCACTGTACTCAACTCATGAGCTGGAGATGCTAAAGGTTCACTGTGTACTACAAAATTATGCAAAGTCTTCTCTAGCAGACCAAGAAAGTACTAGATACACAGAGACTAAGGTGGTACTGCTAGAGTTCCTAACACAGGATTTGAAGTCAAATAGACCTGGAGATTCAAATACTGACCAAGCCACTTACTAAAGAGAGTGTGTACAGTCACTGAGTTTTTTTGAATCTCAGTACCCTTACTTGGAAAACAGTAATAATACTTATTTCTCAGTTTTTGGATAAAGATGAAATAAGAGAAGTACTAGACAACCTTAGTACAGGCAGTCTGGTATCCAGTAGACTCAAGCTAACTCCTGCTGTTCTCATCAACTGAAACAGTGTTTTTTTAAATGTCTGGAGCCCATGTTTATAATTCTTTCTGCACCTGTGTATCTTCACTGGATTGCCATAAATACTCAAGAGATGGTTTAACATTAATTTTTTGCTTTTCTGTCTCCCTTTCAGTATTATCCTGATTATTAGAAACACTTACCATATTATACTGTTAGAGGAGGGTTAAAAACACTACCCCAGAGTATCTCAGCTCCAAAGTACTCAGACATAGAAACGACTTCAGGATTTTAAACTGTGAATCTACCTAAGAGATTTCAGCTGGAAAAGCAAATAGGGAATAATAATCTGCCAGGATAAATTGGAAATAATTGACTTATCCCTAAGGAGAAGAGAAAAATTATTCCAAATGGTGTATTTATAAGAGCAAAGTGATGACAATGTTGTGCAAAAAGACTGGGGAAAAAAACCCCAAAGCAAAGGAAGCTTTCTTAAAACGCACTGCCGCACCCTACCGCAGCGTCCCCAGGTCCTCGCTGGGGTCCAGCAGGCCCTGGCAAGCGGAGGAGGACTCGGCGCGGCTGCGCTCCACCCCGCCTAGCACCTTGGCTCCCTCTAGCGGAGCTGCATTCTGCCGCTTCACGCCTCCGTCCTCACACCTGTTTACGCACTTCACCCAACTGAATAAACTACTAGATGAACTGCTGAAACACAAAGAAGCCTGTTATTTCTATGGAAACTAAAGCAACTACTCTGGCAAAATTAAACAAAGGTGAGTTGTTAAAATGTGTTCAGTTTGGGGTGAACAAAACAAAAAGCAGACGGGGAGAAGAGCCATCTTAACACCTAGTGGGTTTTTGTTCCCATCATGTTTGAAAGGGTCTCTGAGCTTGCTCTGCTTTAAAGAAAATGGAAGCAGAAATTACATAGAATGCACCACGGTATGATTTTTTTTTTTTTTTGGAACTGGAGACTGAACTCAGGACCTTGTACCTGATAGGCAGGTACAATTACTCAAATTGACAAGATTAATTATTTAATTTCAGCTAAAGTGGCATAGAAAGACTCTCCTATAGGGAAGAAGAAATATGGCTTGAAAGTCTTAATGTGGAACACTTGTGGCTTGTAGTAGCAACTCTGACCCATCATGTATAGACTGCCACAGATTAATTATCCACCGCACTGGGATAAGAAACACCGGTATATACACTGAGTAAATATTTAACGAGGAAAGTCCACCACAGGACAGGACATAGAACTTTCTACTGACACACTGTCATTAAGAGGCTATGAATTATTTCAACATGAACTTAAAGTAGGGTATTTCTACAGGAGACAAAAATAGTCAAGAGGGCATTTTTCAGAATAGAAAACTGCCCATGTCTCAGAACACTTCTAGGTCGGATCAAATAAACGCCAATGCTAGTGATAAGATCAATGAACTCCTACACTGTGGCTAAGTTTGAGGTCAAACAGATTTCCAAACTTATTATAAATAAATGAAATCGCTTTTTATTTTTATTTTTTTTTGGTTTTTTGAGACAAGGTCTCTTTACCATGTAGCTCAGACTGGTCTTGAACTCACTATGTAGCCCAGAGTGGCCTTGAACTCACAGTGATCTTCCTGCCTCAGCCTCCTGAGTGCTGGAATCACAGGCATGCACCATCATACCTCGCTTATTCTACTTTATAGATACACAACTACTACATAATTTTAAGTGTCTGTAGGAAGAGAAAGGAAATAGTAGTATCTGTTCCACATACAAGAGCTTTTTTTTTTTTCAGTATCACTATTTTTGAATGGAAAGAGTGAAATGAACCACTATGGCCTTGAACTTGTAGTGATCCTCCTGCCTCAGCCTCCCAAGTGCTGGAATTACAGGTGTGTGCCACTGTGCTCAGCCCTAGTCTTAAGTTTTGCAAGATGCAAAGAGTTGTGGAGAATGGTGGTATAATCATGTGAATCCACTTGGTGCTACTGAACTGTACACCTAAAAATGGCTGTGGCAATAATTTTACTATGTGAAGTCTCCTCACAGACCAACAGCTTTCAAACTTCAGAGGGTGCCAGGATGACTGGGAAAGTCATGAGAGAACAAGTTACCTGGCCCTGCCCTGAGGTTCAGATTCAGTGTGTGGTAAGGCCTAAACACCTACATTTGTAACAAGTCAGGGATACGCTGAGAAGCAGGGGACAGGCCAAAATCAGTCCTTTCAACACGAACTCAGTGATTTGCCAAAATCAGCCAGTGAGCTCTTCTTTTCCCCCAGCTAAATAAGAACTTTAAGAAGCTCTGTTATAGGGCAAACTCATTGAGCCTGGAGTCAGAAGTACAAGGCTCTGTTATTTACTGAAAGAGATAGAGACAGAGAGACACAGACAGTGTTTCACTGTGTTGTCCAGGCTGGCCTTGAACTCCTGAGTCCAAATGATACATACTCCTGCCTCAGCCTCCCCAGTAGTTGGTACTACAGGTGCATGCTACCATGCCTGGGTTTTCCCCCTGCACCATGTTGGAGACCAAACATAGGCCAGTGTGTCTGTTAATCTTTCACTCTATCAATAAGCAATATCCCCGATCAGTGGTAAAGTTTTAGAATGAAATTTTACGTCCCTAGGGGTCTAAAATTATGTTTTGATAGAAAATCTGCCAGAAGGCCTCTTCTCTAGGGACTTCAGAAAAACTAAAGTGGGTAATGTGCTCTATGTTTTAAAAATGGTATGACAGACAATATTTTCTATAAAACTATTTAGAGGTATGCCGATATTTTAAAGCATATCCTTCATAAAATTTACCTCAAATTAAAGCATTCCCATTAAAGAATTTCTTTAATAGCTCCTGAAAAATGTTCAGACCAGCCAGGTGTGGTGGTGCACACCTGTAATCTCAGCACTCAGGAGGGTGACACAGGAGGGTCACAGTAAATTTGAGTTTCATCCTGAACTACATACAGAGACCCTGTGTCAACACTCAGCTGCACCCTCCCCCAAAAGAAAACTTCAGACTTACCCATTTCATAATTGGAGCCCAGAAAAATACTGTTCTGGGGCCTGGGGGAGAAAAAAAAGAAAGGTTCAGAAATAAACCAAATATTTAATACAACTGTCACCAAATTTCAAAAACCCAAATTTTACTATCTATTTCTAATCATTTTGCTATGCTTCCTGATAACTTTGTATTAATTAACCTTTAGAAAGGTACATACTATTACCATATCAGTCTTTCACAGGTTGTTCTTAATTCCTCAATTACCTGTATTTTTGTGACATATTAAAAATTTAGCCATAACGAAAATGGTTTTGGAAACCATTCCTGGCACATTGCATTGAATACGGAACTTAATGTCAGTTCATCCACAGATAGTTTTCAGGATTGGGAAATTGAAAAAAAAAAAAGTAATTTTAGTGATATTAGCCTGATTAGATATGTGTATATTCACTAATTTTGTTGTGTTTTAACTATAAATGACATTTAACCTTATGTATCATGATAAGAGTTCTTGCAAAAGTTCTACATAGTGTATTAAAAATTAATGAAACCCTTTGGTGGGAAGGGGGTGCTGAGGATCAAACCTAGGGCCTTGCCCATGCTGGGCCAGCGCTCAACCAGTTTCCACAGCCCAATAGGCCTGTCAAGTTCACAGGACAAGATGAAGGGCCACTGTTCGTAGCAGGGTCATTGCTTTGGTCATCCTGGTACCTACCTGTTTTGTGCAAAATGTTAAATAAATGTCAAGCCCAGCAAATATTGGTTCCTCAGATAACTTCGGATTTGAGAAGCACAATGTTTTAGAGCTAGAAGGAAACTCAGGGGGCATCAAATCCAAAGCTTTAGTTTTATTTATGAGGCTCAGAGAAGGTCCACGACCTACTTGGACCAAGCAGCTAGCAAGCAGCAGATTACAGCCCAAGCTTTCTAACTCATTAAAACTACTGCTTGTTGCTAACTTCCAACTCATACTTTTAACAGTGAGGGGACAGAGGGAATAGAGAGAAAGGGACTTTGCCTGGGGAAATTTAAAATATAGCAAACATGGTCTGCTACCCAGCAGAGCCCTTAGTATGTTGTGCAGGCGCTTACAATTCTGGATCAACAAAATACATTTATTTCTTAACATGAAAATCGAGCAGTTTTATATATGGGAACAGTGACTTATCAGCACATTTGAGTAGTTTAAGATCTGATTAGATTCACAAGAATTTTTTGTTTTGTTTTTGTGCTACTGGGCACTGAACTCAGGGCCTCTACACTGATCTGCATCCCCACAACCCCTGGCCTTTAACTTTCTTTTTTTACAGAACAAAAATGCTTGTGAATCCAAAAGGATCTTAAACTTCTTGAATCATTGATAAGTCGCTGTTGTCTTACATATAACTATCAAGTGGGCCGCATATGGCTGTAATCTCAGCACTGTGAGAGGCTGCTATGGAAGACAGAGGAAGATCGCTTGTCTGAGACCAGCTAGGGCAACCAAGAGACTTAGCAAGACCTGGTCTCAAAACAAAAATGAGCTGTGCAGCCAGGTAGCTTGGCACAAAAGCCCTGGATTTTTTGTATCAGCTTGATACTTAGAAATTGGTAAGCCTGGCTTATACTTTTAAGTATGCTGATTTTCTAATTTAATCTTAAAGTCCTTCTACTGTGATTTATGGTGTATTCTTCAAAGGCGCTGGATACCATCTGTAGAGTAATTCTTTACACAGTAGAAGATCATGGCAAAGACCCTGTCTTTCCTTGTGAACAGAAATGATTTTAAAGATAAATTCGTACATTGCAGGTCTTTGGTGTCCACGAATTTTCTTTTCCTGTATCTCTCTAGAACTTTTCACATTTGGGGACTGAGGGTATACCTGAGCTGTAGAGTGCATGGCTGGCATACAGGAGGTGCTGGGTTCAAACTCCAGCACTAAAAAAACAATTTCCATGTTTTGGTTGTGGAACAAATCTGGAGACAGTGCTGAAATGGTTGCTATAAGAATTAAAACTAGTGGGCAACCCACTTGAGACCCCTTCTGTCTCTCTCTCTCTCTCTCTCAGACAGAAGCTTTCTTTCTCTCAATAAATATTTCTGCTCTTAACCTCCACTGTTCCTAAAATTCATTTTTCGATTTTGGAGAACAGAACTCGTTTCGGACATATAGCAGGTCAGGAGTTTCATTCCCCTGTATCATTTGGAGGTCTTCCACCAAGATCACTGGAGGGAGACTCTAAGCTGAAATTGCCTGGTGTCTATCAAGGGCCTTTAGATAGACCTTCTGCAGAATATCTGACTGTCGATCAACAACTACACCCCTTTGCAGCCTGAAGAAGCCAGACTGGTCATCGCCCATTTCTCCCTCATGGCAGTTTGGGATATTTCTTCAGAGGGGAATGTTACGGGCAGGTGACCTAGTTAGAAATATTATAGGTGGTCAGACAGGGCCAGGCCCTTGAAGAAGTCAGCACAGAGGACCAGATGTCTGATGACCTTGGAGGGAACACACACGTCTTGCTGTGGGCCAGATCTTAAGACAAATGCAACTGCACCCTTAAGTATAATCCTTAGGGATTAAATCTGGATCACCTTGAGAAGCCAAGACTCACCATTGCAATCCCCTATAGGAAGAGTCACTGATCTATAAAGAATGCTCACTTTCAATGTGACTCGCTTCCCCATTTGTCCCTGATTTGGTCAATTTTACCTGAACAATTAATCTTATTGGCTAAACATAGCTCTGTTCCATCTCATGCCTGGAGTTCCCAGTTTTTCCCAACTTTAGACCTGCCTTACCTAATGGTTTTTCTCTATAAAAATCCCAAGAAAATACAGAATCTTTGGCAACCTACTCGGGACCCCTTCTCTCTCTCAGACAGAAGCTTTCTTTCTCTCAATAAATATTTCTACTCTTAAAAAAAGAATTAAACTAGCAAGGTGTTTTAAATTTGATGCTCTTACACTGAATGAAAAAAAAAACCTATGCTGTGTGTGGTACACACACCTGTTATCCCAGCACTCAGGAGGCTGGGGCAGGAGGATCACTATGAATTTGAGGCCATCTGAGCTACACAGTGAGATCCTGTTTCAAGCAAAATAAAATGAAAGAAATCTATCCAAATTCAGTTTCTGCTTTTCTGTACTTATCTTTTATCCAATTCTATGAGTTCTGTACTGTTTTTTTTTTTTTTTTTTGGTACCAGGGATTGAACTCATGACCTTGTGCTTGCTAGGCAGGCACTTAAGTCACTGAACTAAATCCCCAGCCCCTAGTTCTGTACTGTTCTGATCACAGCCTCCGCTATCCTAGAACTCTAGCCACACCACTGTCTCTACCTTGAAAAGATACAGAAAGAAATTTCTTTCTTCTTTGGTTAAGACTTGCTCGAAATGGAAAATAAATGTTTACTATGGGAAAAAATAATTTAAAAGAAAACATGAAGGCATTTGGGTTCAGAATACAAACAGAATACAAAATAAGTTAGCCTCCTAACTTATATAAATTTTAGATTGGATGAGTGCTTTTCACCCAGGAATGGCTGTGCCCCCAGGGGATGTTCACTTTCTGGGGATATTTTCAGCTGCCTGTGCTGGTGGGAAGGTCGGTGCTGGTACTGCTGCTGCCATCTAGTGGTCAAAGGCCAGTTTTCTGTGTAACATCCTCTATCGTACGGCACAACCACCCTCTGCGAAGCAGCATCCTGTTAAAAAATCTCAACGAGGATGAGGGATGTAGCTCAGCGGCATAAGTGCCTGTCTAGCAAGCCCAAGATCCTGAGTTCGATTCCAGGTACACAGGTACACACACACACACACACACACACACACACACACACACACACCTAACTCAAAGACCAAGTGGCAGAGACTCCGGTCTCTGCTTAAATCGGGCAAACATTCAATCAAGTTCATATCAAGTTCATATCGCTTATCGCTCTACACTCTGGCTTATGGTGTCCCTCCAGATACTCTGCCTTGTCCTCACCAAACTCAAGGATTCTGTCTTTAACAATTCCAGCTCAGGTTCAATGCTGTTTCTCCAACTGCCAGAGCCACCTGAATATTCATCTATGGTTTTCTATACTAATTAAAGTAATTATTCAGGCATCTGTCACTTTCACCAGACACCAGGTTGCTTAAAAAAAAGTCTATTTCTTAATCTTCCTTGACAAACAAATATATGTTTTGTCTTTTTGTTTTTTGAAACAGGGTCTTGCTGTAATAGTCCAGGTTGGCCCTGAACTCACTATAGTGCAGGCTGGCCTCAGACTTGATCCTCCTGCCTCAGGCTCCTGAATGCTGGGATTATAGGTGTGTGCCACTAAGCCTGGCTGATAAGTGTGTATTTGTTAATAGAATTTTATTAGATTAACCCTGCCTAGAAAAGATGCTAATCAAAAAAAGGTTTTCTGTTAGACAGTGGTCCTCTCCATAACCAACTGCACTCCGGGTCTTTTCAAACATCCTTACATTTTAATTTAAATTGAACTTTTAGGATTCCTACCATTACACCTAGATCATTTTTCTGGGTCATACAGAGCCTCTGGATCATGTGCAGTAGCAATTTACTTTTTAATTAATTTTTTTTGGGGGGAGACAGGGTCTTGCTGTGCAGCCGAGGCTGGCCTTAAACTCACAGCGACCCTCTTGCATCAGCCTTCCAGGTGATAGGATTATAGGTATCCTCTAGCTCTAATTATTAGTTTTATTTTTTTATTCCTGCACAAAGTTTGACTTCATCACTCTAGCTAAGGCAGCACACAATTGCTGTCTCTGCTGAATGGGATTCATTTTTATTGTGAACTCCATTCTAAAGATACCTCTCTTCCTATTGTAAAACAAATCTTTTCTTCTCCTACTACCCTAAATCTGTTTCCTGAGTAATGTCTCCAGATTTTGTTCTCCTTACAAGCTGAAATGCTTGATCCATTGGGGTAAATGGTCAAGTTTTTCAGTAGGTTTGCCTGGTAACTAATTTGCTCAATTGCTCCAAGCTATATGAAGTTTAAAAATATTAACTGTGTACCAGCCACAATCCAGTTAAACCAAACCCAAAACCAAAAACAAAAGAACAGAAAACTTAAACATTAAATTCAGGTTGCTAGAAACTCCGATCAAGAGAGATGTTTTAGTGAATAGGTTTAAGCAATGAAAACAAACTGAATTAGTCTAGGAACTGCTAAGTACTAAGCCAAAAAAAAAATGTCAGAGGCAAATATTTAATACCATACTATTTGCTAATTTTTCTGAGATACCAGAGGATGTTGCCAAGTCATAGATAATCAGAACTGGGTATCTGTAAATACGAAACAGTAGTGTTGGAATAGTTGTAGTCACATAATGAATTAAAAAAAGTTTCAAAGAAAACTTAGTTTACTGTTCATTTTTCCTTAGCTAATTATTACCATCTACACTACTAGGGCTTTTAAACTGAGCTATGTCCTTGGTCCTTTTAATTTGCATTTTGAGACATGGTCTTGTTGTGTAGCACAGGCGTAGCCTCCAAATTGCAAAGTACCTGAGATTGGACGCAAACATGTGGTCCTCCTGCCTCAGTTTCCTGTAATACTGAGATTATAGGAAAATGCTTTAATAGTACAGCTTTTAGACAAAGAACCAATAACACATTTTCATCCTGTTTCTTAAGACTTTACTGTTGGTAACTGAAAACCTCAATTATTAAAAGTTAAAAACATTGAACAACTATTTCATATATGTATTTTAAACTATGAACTATTTATGAATAATGAGAAATGTAGAGAATAGCTATTTTTGTATTTTGTTGTCTTATTTTTAAGGTGAACTTGATTTTTTATTTTATTTTGGTACTGGGAATTCAACTCAGGACCTTGTGCTTGCCAGGCAGGTAGTGTGCTGCTGAGCTATTTCCCTAGCCTGAAATTGGCTTTTTAAAGTTTAAATTTCTCACAGAAGAATTTAAGAATTTTTGCAAGCAAATATCATAACCAAATCTTAATGAATTTTTAAATGAATTAACAAATTTCACTTGAACTCTTATACCTGATATACCAAATTTTACTTTGTAATTCTTTCTGAGAAATTATTGTTAGTGAAATATTACATGAATTCTACCCAGGAGGTAGGTCATGTGTTTACACGTGATTCTTTGCTCAAGGATAGACTTCCTTTGTGGAAAAGAACAGGTCATCCTTATATACACGCAAATAGTGAGCTGAGGAATTCACTGTCCCAATGTGAAGATGTTTCTTATTGAATGGTTACAGGTCATAAAATTGCACATATAATGAGGTCCCATGTGATGCTGTGATATACATATACATTGCATAATATTTAAATCAGGTTAAATATAGCTATCTCCTCAAATATCACTTCTGGTGAAAGCGTTTAAAATCCTTTCTTCTGTTTTCTGAGATGACAGTACAAGATTGGTATCTATAGTCACCTTCATGTGCAATGGCTCCTCACTCCTCTGAACTGTGACTTAGTACCCGCATCAACATTTTGCCATCCTTTCTCCCCTGATTTTTCATATATTATCATGTGAACAACTACATACACACATCCTTGGCATTTGTAAAGATTGGTCTTTGGCACGGAATTCACCGCCAAAAATCACTCATTTTGATTTGTGTCAAAGCTCATTCTAATACATCACATGGCAGGAGACAGGGAGTGAGCCTGGTCTCTCTCCTTCTTATAAAAACACCAGGATCCAATTCTGGGGGCTCCACCCTAAGACTTTAATCTAATCCTAATCTTTTCAACAAGATCCTAACTCTAAATACCATAGTCTCATTAAATTTCCACTCTCTTAATATGTTGTAGTTTGTTTGTTTGTTTGTTTGAAACAGAGTCTCACTATGTAGTCCAGACTAGCCTTGAACTCACCATATAGCTCAGGCTGGCCTTGAACTCCCAGCAATCCTCTTGCCTGCCCCAACCTCCCAAGTGCTGGGACCACAGGCATGCATGATCATACCCCACTCCCTTAATACCTTATAACAGACATGGTGAACCTTTTAGAACTTTCAATGATACAAACTGCCTGCTGTGGCCTGTGTGCCAAAGGTTTGCCACCACTGACTTAGGGTAAGGATTAATTTTCCACACATGAAGCCTAGGTAGATGCTAAAGCCATGTATAGTACAAACCATAGAACCAAATAAGCTTTTAAGTAAACACTGTACTATGTTACTTCAAGGTTATTTCTCTGACAAGTACAGTACTCGGAGTGTAGGTATACAGGTGGTTTGAGATGGTGGTGCTTTGCTGGGGTGGGGGAATGACATTCCCATATGTGAGGTCAGCAACCTGATTACTGTAGGAAGAACACAGAAGCAGAGAGTGGAGGTCTTAAAATTCTAAGCCACATAATATTCCAGTTGCAATACATACTTATATAAAAACCTTCATGTTGAGTGTCTAGGCATGCTTGTTAGTGATAAAATCCCTTGAATATTCATTATGAATAACTCTTAGAACAATAATCAGCTTAGGTTTTATTCAGCACAAATGAGTTAGCTGTATTTTTCTGCTTCTCCATTTCTCCATCCTTCAATGCTAAATTTTCAGGGACAGTTATCTTACTCTGCATGCAGTTCAAAAGTTAACATTTGTTGAGAGTTGAAATACAATACTGTGGTAAATGTTTTACAGACATTACATTATTTAATTTGCACAGCAATCCTTAAATGTGATGATTATGATTCCCAGTTTATAGATCAGAAAACTAAGGCTTGGAGAATTTAAGATCCAGGTCACACAACCAAGACTCAACCTATATATTTGTGTGGCGTGCAAGCCCGAATTCCTTTTGCTACACTGAAAAGGGATTATAATAATTGAACTAATCTAAGGATGTCCGGATGAAATGCACAGTCTACTCTTTATTCTGAGTTTGAGTAAAATATTATGTTATAATTATAGGTGGCTAAATGGCAAGACCTGGGGAAAAAACTAACACATGACTATCTATCAACTCTGTATTATTTAAAGTAGTTTAAAATTGTTCTTCCTCTACTTGTCTTTCCTTAACATTCAAACAGAAACCTTTAGAGGGAAAGAGTTGCAACAGAATTCAGCTAATTCTGCAATGCCCAGACATCAGACCACTGCCCAACCTTCTATCCCTGAAACTCTAACAAAAAACACAGCACATTTCCAAAAAACTGAGTGCAAAACAAAACAAAAACTAAAAGGCAAATTAAGTCGACTTCTTCATCAACAACAGCCTTTCCTTTAAGTTCTGTTTCACAGTGGGTTCAGTATTATAGTAAAGAATATTAAGGGTTAAACTAATATCTAATTTAGAGGCATGCTTCATTCCATTATCACAGTGGAAATCAGGTTTAGTAACCAGTCAGACTCCTGAGAGCTGCTTCACAGATCTGGACAGTACTAGACACCAAATGCAGAATACAAGTTTAACTTTGTGGGTAGAAAATGCCTCTTTTTTTTCAAAAGCACTTCAATCTTTCGATTTCTAAAATATTTCCCTATTTGCTAAATTGTATGCTTGAAAGGAATCTCAGAATATATCTGATTTTAGATTTATTTTAGTCAAGTAAATATTACTTCCCATTTTATAGACGAAGTAACAAAATTGTAGGTCCTTTAATAAAGACTTAGAGGGTGGGATCTTTCAATTTCTTACAGAATCATTTTTTTTTTCAACCACAAGAACAATTTTCCAGTAGGACAAGAGAGAGAGCTAAATGAGCATTTGAGAATCCAACATATATGCGATTTTAAATCCCCTCAGCGACTCATATTTTACAGAAACCAAAACGCAGATTTAGGATTCTGCCCAAGGTCACACACCTAGTTATGTATGGGGCAGAGCAGAATTATTTTTAGATCTATCCAAATAAAAAAGGTCCAGGTATAGCATGTTTAGTGATTTCATACAGACAGACTTAAAGAAACTGGAGTACAGGATGGAAAGGTCACGACTTCGTAACCCGGGTCCCGCGTCCAGTTTGGGGCACGGTGTGGGCCTCAGACTGTCGGAGCAGAACAAAATGTGACCTTTCCTCCAAACCCTGCGTTGCGGCAAGTAACCTACCCAGCTCTTTCCCGCGTGGGTGATGATTAGTGGAAGGAAAGAGGGGCAGAGGACGGCTTCGCAATCGAAGACGTGGGAAAGCGTCAAATCTGGAGGCCAGGTCCGGAGTTCGAGTGGTGCTCCGGGAAGAGAACGCAACAAAAATCCTGGGACTCAGGTGTTTGGAGATGCAGGCAGAGAGGTGAAATGCAGAGGGTATGAGCCGGGGGGCCGGGAGAGGAACCGATTCATCAGGGGAAGGGGAGGATGCCTGCAACTCCACCAGCAGCGGGACAGTGTCCGACAGAGACCAGAGGGAGGCTGGAGGGAGCCACTCGGCGTCGTCACCTACCTGCCGGGTGGTTGTACAGCGGCCTCAGTTTCTCCGGCAGCATCAGCTCCACTCTGTCGAGGAGCCGGTGGTGCAAGGCCCGCAGGCCCCGGACGCCGGCGGCTGACATCTCCGCCGCCTGCTGGTGGTGGGTAGCGGGGTGACGGCTTCGCGGTGTCCTCGTCTGTGGCTGGCAGCGAAGGGCAACTCTTCGTCACTTGTGCCCGGCACCGCGCCTCGCGCCCGCCTCTTCCCTGGGGCGCCCTTCCCTTGGCTCTGCCGGGTCCCAGCGCCCCACCCCGGGCCAGCGCGGGCCACCGCGGACGGGGCGGAGGCTCAGCTACAACCAGCCGCCACCCGCCTCTTGCCGGCGGGCGGGGACGGAGGAGGAGTCATGGCAACAGGTGCCGATCCTGTCAGGGGGTAGTGCGCAGGCGTGCGGAGAGCCGCGCGCTCAGATTGGCCTGTATTATTTGGTTGGGGCGGAACCTTCACTTTTTCTCCTCCTTGCCCTGGAGGCCATGTTAGAAAAGGGAAAGTGAAGCCACACCTGCTCTTTGGCCCCCTTCGCTTGGACGAAAGAGGCCCGTAGTTAAAATGGGCTTCTCAGATCTTCCGTTCCACTACTAAAGATGACACCGCACAACTCTCTTGTTTTTTGACTCCTGAGCGAGATCCTGCATACCTCAGCTTCGCCTTTCTCTACTTCTCTTTTGCCCATAGAGAATGACTCGAGCGACCTGGTTCCAGTCTTCTAGGGTGAGGGCGGCAATGAGCACACCCTCAGTATGATCTCTGTACCCTGGGGCGGGGGTGGGATAGGTGGCTGGGTGGGGTGGTCGTTATCTCGCGAGAAATGCCCAGAGGGGTGTGTCCGGGACGAGGAGAGGGCGGGGTACTGACTGTCCCGCCCCCTGTGGGAGGGGAGCGGGAGGTGCTGTTGCCTTCTCTGGAGCTTCTGGGTCGTCAGAGGCGGAGAGTATGAGGCGAGCTTTGGCTCGGGTGCACCCGGGCTCCGCCGGGGAAGGAGCCGCTGCTGTCGCCGCCGCAGCCGTCGTCGCCGTCTAAGCTGCTGCCCCCGAGGCCCGTCGCGCGGATGGTGCCGGAGGAGTGCGAAGGTTGATCCGGCCGCGTCCCCACTCTGTCCTCCCAGCCCCCGCGCGGTGGTCCCCGCTAGCCCGGCCTCGCCATGTCTCGGGGCGGCTCCTGCCCACACCTGTTGTGGGACGTAAGGCGACGGTCGCTGGGACTGGAGGACCCGTCCCGACTGCGGAGCCGCTACCTGGGTGAGCCCGGGCGCGGGGCGGGGGCGGAGGTCGCTGCCCGCGTGGGGGAGGGGCGGAGACCTGGACTGTCGCTGGGGTCCCTTGGGGGGCCAAGTCGGGGTAGGACCCAGAGATCGACCTGCTAGGATAGAGCGGAGGTGGGCGCTGTGCTCTCCCCGACCGGCTGGGGCGTCCGCCCTCTCCTCTGATCCCGAGGATTGGGGGTCCTCACCGACGTCTTAACCTCGGGGGGACCTGCTGCCACCCCTATTGAGGCGCGCAGTCGGGACTAGAGTGACGACTGCACTCCCCCGCCCCCGCCGTTTCGAGGTGTAGGGTTTCGCTGTCCTCTCCCACCCTGGAAAACACACTTGGCATTTCTGTTTCTTACTTGAGCTTCCTAAAAACAACACCCAGCACAGAGGGAATAGTATTCCACTTTCTTCTTTTGCGATAACATGATTTTGGGAGGCTTCTAGGTCACGCGGGAGTCAACTAAAAAGTCAGTGTCTTTAAAGCGCACCTACTTAATTTAGAAAGGTTTTCTTTTTTCCCTTCCCCAATGTGCAATTTAGTTACTTCGCAAAGTAAAAGTGTTTTTTTGCTTTGTTCTGTTTTTTTTTTTCCTTGTCATTTGTTTTTGACTTTAACAAAAATAGAAGAAAATGAAATCTTGGAGCAAGTGGTTTTGGCTTGAGGAAAATTAGGATTTTTAAATTCTTTTGCGGGTCTCAATGTATGAATATATTCTCTTCTTAAAAACTGAGAAAGCAGAAATCTCAGTGTTATTCTTTCCCATTTCAATTTTTCATCCTTCCCCTTAGGGGTTGTATTTTCTGTTTCCTGAATATTTTTCTTTTTTTCCTTTTTTTTTTTTTTTTTTTTTTTGCAGAGCTAGGATTGAAGCAAGGGTCTCATGTGCTGCACAGGGCTCTAAGCACTGAGCTACATCCCCAACCTTTTTAATTTTGAAGCAGACTCTTGCTAAGTTGCCCAGCTGGTCTTTGGCCATTTCTCTTGTCTCAGTCCCCGAGTACCTGTGATTACAGGCATGTACCACCACGCCTTATTTTTTCCATTCTTATGAGCACATATATACATACGAAATGGTGTGTGTATGTGTGTGTGTGTGTGTGTGTGTGTGTGCGTGCGCGTGCACGCGCGCAAGATTGACCTGCATATATGGTGTCTTAACCATTGTTTTTGCATAGTTGCTTTTTCTGCATATTTGGAGATCCTTCCGTGGCAGTAAAGATAGCTCCTTTGTGACTTTTAAATTATTACATAATATGTAACAGTATGAAGTACCTAGGTGAGTCAACCTTTCTTCTTTAAATGGATGTTCACTGTTACTAGCATCTGTGCATGAACATCCTTGTACTACTTTTGTGCATTGGTTGTAGGAGGAGCCTAGAGTGATTAATCATTTTAAAATAAACATTAGCAGAGTGCTTTTTAAAATGATTAACCTAAAAAGGTATGTATGTAGTTTTAGACTTTATTGAGGAAGAACTTAATTTTATTAAAATGAATATTAACATTTTTGGGAGTGAATTTATAATTTGATCCTTTATTTCAGTTATTTAGACAGTTTAGACAAGTACTTGTATGTAGGTTTGTTTATTTATTAGAACTTTGTAAATCTTTATTTGGAAACTTTATATGACAGTAGTGAAAAAGACACACAATCCACTTTTAGGGCAGAAGGAGACCAGGAAGAAAGATGATATTTTTACAGAGTCCCACTTGATCTCCTGCCTGGTTTTCACTCCTGGGTAGGAAACATCTTGGTAATTTCACCAACCAGTTGGAGCAGTCTGATTTCCATGCTACTCAATCTCAGGCACCTGGCTAGTAGCGTCATTAACCATAACTTCAGGCACCTGAGTACTGGTGTCCTATAACTCAGCTTCATGCCTGTGGCTACTGGTGTTCAGGAGCTCAGTGGCAGCCACCTGGGTACTTGCATCATGGCCTTGGGCTGCAGCCAGCTCTGTCCTGCTGTTGTAGATGGCCTCTCTGGGAGCTGGCTGAATAGTCAACCAGGTTTCTGTTCATCTCAGATACATCCTGTTGTTACTAAGGCCACCAAAATATCAGGATCTCAGTGTTGCCTTCAGGATGCCACCAACTTATGTGAAGCAGGGTGTTGGTCGCAGGTTTGACCTGTGGATGCACTCTCCATTAGGGCCCAGAGGATTCAGACAGCAGAATCGTCACTGTGGGCACAGGGCCTCAGTGACGTGAATGTAGAGCTGGAGGTGGTAGCCTATAGGTTTATATAATAATGTGTAATAACCTGTACTTTTGGTTCTGTTCAGCTTTATCAGTGATTGCATTAATTAAAATACAATGAATCATGTGCTTATTCCCTTACTACTCTCAGCTTCCTAATGAGAACGGAGTTGATGTGATGGATGTAGGGGAATACACTGACTCTTATTTATTTATTTGTGTATTTTTAGTTTTATTTGAGACAGGGTCTCAATTTGTTGTTGAGGCTGCCCTTAAACTCACTATGTAGCCAGGCTGGCCTCAATTTCTGAGCAGTCCTGCTGCCTCAGCCTCCCAATTGCTGGGATTACAGGTGTGTGCCACTATGCCTCCTGAGAGTCCACTGACTATTAGCCTGAATTACACATTTTCAAATAAATGTGTGTACCTACAGGTAGTTCGCTGTCTTCTATATGTTGATTTGGTACCAGAATTGAACCCAAGACTCTGTGATGCTAAGCAAGCACTCCACCACTCAGCCATGTCTCTACTCTACTTTTTTATTTTTTTGCAGCAGTGGAGGTTGAACACAGGACCTTGCACATTTCAGGCAGGTGCTTTACCATTGAGCCACATCCCTAGCCTCTTTTATGTCTTGAGATAGGGTTTTGGTGAGTTACCCAACTGGCTTTGAACTTGTGATCTTCCTGCCTCAGCCATAGTCTTAATTTGGGATTGTTATCTTTAGTGAGCCTGATACAAATTTTAATGTAGGGGCTTCCCCCCCCCCCCTTTTTGAAGAGTAATTGTTAAACTCCATAGAGACATCTGTAGCTTTAAATGTTTCAGAATTATTGAGGTACTCTGCCAGGCCCCATGGCATATGCCTCTAATTCCAGCACTCAAGAGGCTGAGGCAAGAGGAATTTTTTAAAATTTATTTTATTTTATTTTAAATTTATTTTTATATTTTTTTAAAATTTAATTTTAGCTGGAGATTTAACTCCACAAGCACCTGCCTGGCAAATGTGAGGTTATGAGTTCGCTCCCCAGTACCTAAATAAATGAATAAATAAAGTTCAAAAAACAATCTTACAAGTTAAAATTTAATTTTAAAAGGAATAAAACAACAATAAAATGAATCAAAGCAGTGGTAGGACAGTAGGAAATCTACAATAGTTACTATATGGCATATTGTTGTCCTCTAAACAGTTGCTTAGACTCATGGCTTTTAGGTTGCAAAGCCAATCAAACAATAGTTTCTAGGAATCAGCTGGTTACTGGAGTGGGGATTCTTCTCTCTCTGGCCTACACTCTGGCTGGCTCACAGGCTGGGGCTTAGCTGCCTTCCTGGTTCTCCCTGGTCCATTCTCCAGGAGGATCTTGAGTTATAAGTCAGTCTGAACTACATAGCACAACTCTGTTAAAAAAAAAAAAAAATCCAATAAAGATATGGTATACTGTAGAGCAGTGGTTTTGAAATTCAGTGGTTATTATAACTTATTAGTTTCACATTTTATTTCCATGCTTATGTAGTCTTGTACACCTTATTTACAAAGAAATGCTTATTTGTATGCATTTCCTATTTCTACTCAAATTTTTTGTCATGGGACAGATTTACCCATAACTTGAATTTACTTTCTAACTTTTCTAAATTAAAAGACAATGATTGACAAAAAGTTATTTTAAGGCACTTCTCTAAGAAAATTGTTTACTATAAAGTATAAAATAGTACAATGTGCTGAAGTTATGATTAAGTAGCCAGTGACACCTTGTTAGTGGAGATTGGACTGTTTATTTTTTGAAATACGTATTTTCTAAGTTTAGAAAATCATCGTCCTTTGAATATCATTAGAGTTAAATGTACGTGAAGTGAACAGATGTGCATTTAGATTACTCTCTAGTGTACCCTGAATGCATGTTTTAAATTACCAGGTAGTTCATACTGTCGTGCTAGGTTACAGCATATTAGAGAAAAGTTGGTGAGTTCTAACTTTTGCCATACTGTTTAAGCCACTGGGGAAAAGTTAATAAAATATCTGTATATTGTTTTTTCAGCCTTGAAATCTCAACAAAAGTTGAAAAAAAATGTGAGGTTCTAGTAGTGAAAAATGACTGTCAAATATAACAAACACTGTAGAGTATATTGATTATTGTTTCAAGCAGGACCATCAAAGACATTAACAAATCATAAAAACTGTACAGTAAAATAACACTAGAGTGTATTTCCTTCCTCTTGCTGTGGGATAAGTCAAGTTCAAAGTGCTTTGTAGTTGTAGAAGCCTCTGTTACCATAGAATTTATTTTAGAGGTCAGGGTTTTAAAAATGGTCAGGGTTTTTAAAATGTTCTGACCGAAACCCACAGTAAAAATACATTTGTTTACATGACAACTCATGATACATGCAACTAAAATAAAAGATTCTCCATATGTAAATTTAGCCATACTAGATGGCGTGCAATCTATTTTGTGTTCTGTATCATGTTCTTAAAAATGTTGGTGGTAATCCAGTAGAATACCCTCTAATGAGTGTTCACTTGAGGTTTGCAACGCTGTTCTAGATGACATGTATTATTTTTTACAATTCTTATTGACTGTTAGTGACTTCAGTGTGAGGGTGAGCAGATTTAATAAGGATTAAACGCTGGCGATGGCTTACAAGAAAGATATAAATAGTGAACTTTCATTTACACTTTGACAAGAATAACTAGGGTAGGACACGTTTTACATCATTTCTTGGGTAAATATCTGCTCTGAAATTGCTGGGTTGTGTATATGATAAATGTATTTACCTTTATAAGAAGGTGCCACACTGTTTTCCAAAATAATTGTACCATACTGCATTCCCTCCAGTAGTGTATGAGATTTCCAGTTGTTCCATTTTCTCCGCAGCAGTTAGTATAGTGAAATTTCCTAATTTCAGCCTTTCCTAGTAGATGTAGAAGCACATTATTGCTTTAGCTTGCATTTCCCTAATGATTGATGGTGCTGTATCATTTCATGGCTTGTTTGTATCTATATATTTAGAAGTATTTAAGTTTACCTTTTTATATTATAATAATCTTTTATTCTGTATAGTCTTGGTTAAGTCCTTAATCAAATATGTTTTATAGAGATGTTTTCTTCCAGTTTGTGTCTTTTTTTTAAACACTAAGTTCATACTTTCTGTTTCCTAGTTACTGTCTGTGTAATCCAACACAGATTTTTTAAAATTGCTTTTTCCCCAGAAGTTTTGCATTTTCTCTCTTATATTTAGGTTTACCAACAATTTTGAGTAATTTTTTCCATAGGGTCAAGCTTTGTTTCTCTGTATATTAGTGTACACTTAATTCAACACTGTTTTATGAAAACATTATTTTTTTCTCTTAGGTGAAAATTCGTTGACTGTACATGTTTAAGTACATTTCTCACATTTCATTTATGTAGTCGTCTGTCCCTGTGCTGGCACTTCATGGCTTTATAGTGATTGTCAAAAGCAGCAGTGTGATAGATTGAACTTGATCTTTTCTCCCAGAATTGTCTTGACCATCTTGGACCCTTTCTACTTCCATGTAAATTTTATATACAACTTTGTCAGTTTCTACAAAAAAAAAAAAAAAAAAAAAGAAAGAAAAAACAAGATTTGGGATTTTTATCTTGAATTTACATGTTATTTCAGGAAGAGCTATCACCTTTACAATATCAGATTTTTCAAACTATGATTCTTTTTTATCTCTTTGGCTTTAGATAATTGTTGATTCTCTCCTCAGTGTATTATTTTTTCAGAGCTTAATTTATCCTTAAATATTTAATGTTTTTAAAGCTATTTTAAGTGCTATTATTTTTATATTTCAATATCCACTTATTTGTTGCATGTAGACATACTGTTCTGGTTTATTTTGTTTTTTACTGTGCTAGGGATTGAATCCAGGGATTCACAGATGCCCTACAACTGAGCTACATTGCCAGCCTTTTTATTTTTTATTCTGAGACGGTTTCTTTAAGTTTCTCAGGCTGCGCTGGAACTTGTGATCCTCCTGCCTCAGCCTGTTGAGCGGCTGGGATTACAAGTATGTGCCACTCTGCCTGGCATAATAGGGTTTTTTTTTAATACTAATCTTATGAGTTTGTGTAAAATATTTTTGTGCACATTTTTTGGCATTTTACATAGATCATTATGTCACTGCATGTCATAGCACGTTTCATATTCTTTCCTCTGTTTTCTTTTATTTCATAGGTCTCAGTAGAACCTTGAATGGAAATAAAGTAGCCATCCTTCATTTCTGGTTTTAGATGGAAAAGGTTATTCACTTTTGTGTATGTTGTTAACCTAAGTTTTTAGTTGATGTTCTTTATCAGATCAAAGAGATTCTTTTCTATTCCTAGATTGCTGAGAGGTTTGTCGTGACTGGCTGGTGACTTTTGTCAAGTTATTTATTTTGTTTTTGGCATCTATTGAATGATACTATGACTTTTGTTTTACTGATTCTGTCATTGTAATATATTAACATATTGACTGATTTTCCAGTGTTGAGTCAACATAATTCTTGGCCTAAATCTCACTGGTTATGGCAATTTATCATTTACATATTGCTGATTTAAATCTTACAAAGAATTTTGGATTGATATTCATAAAAAATACTAGTTCATAGTTTTGTTATAATAATTATACCTAATTTTGATGGCAGGGTATTGCTGACTATAAGAACAAGCTGGGATGTATTCTCTTTTTCTAAAGAGTTTGTGTAGGATTACAGTTACTTTTTTTCTTCAGTGTTTAATAGATGTCATCATTGAAACCACCTGAACTTGAAGTTTTCCTCATGAAAAGTTTTAATGCTTTTAACAACTTTAATGTAATGATATGTATACACACACACACACACACACACACACAGATACGTATAACCTTCAGACAGTCCCCCTCAATGGTAACATCTTTTGCAGTATAATATCCAGGAATTTTGACATTGATGCACTTCAAGAGCCTCCCCTATTTTCAGTTATTCCTGTGTAGTTTCATGCAGTTTAAACTTTCATTTAATTTTAGTAGACTAATGTTTATTTTAGTTAATTTTAATAGATCATGAGGTTAATATACAAAACATTTCTATCACAAGGAGTATAGTATATGATAAAGGGTATAATTTCTGATACCCTTTAAGAGCCATAATCACATTTTTCTCTCACTGCCACTCATCCACAATTCTATTTTCCTTTTTTTTTTTTTTTTTGGTGTCTGTCCACAATTCTGTTTTCTATCTCTGTAATTTTGTCACTTCAGGAATGTTAGTGGGTATGGTAGTGTACCCCTGTGATCCTTGTTACTTGGGAGGCTTGGGTGGCAGGGTCACATGATTGATTGCACAAGTTCGAGACCAGCCTGGGAAGCAGCATACTGAGACCCTATTTAAAAAAAAAAAAAGTTACGTAGATACCTCATGTATATAATCTGATAAATGACCATATGTGATCTTTTAAGAGTGGATTTTTCACTCAGCATGGTTGTTTTGAGACTCATCCAATTTGTTTGCATGCATTAGTAGTTTATTTCTTGTTGCCTTTGAGTAATATTCTTTAGTATTGGTATGATTGTTTGATGATTCACCCATTGTTGAGTATTTGGATTGTTTCTCTCTTTTTTTTTTTTGACCAAGAACAAAAATTGTTAATATTTAGGTACAGGTTTTTGTATGAACATTTTTCATTTGGGCTATATAATAACAATATTGTTAAATTTTGCATGAAGGGGCATTCTCTTTTCCAGCACCAGTTTATATTCCTGTAAGCCACATAGGACTAATACAATTTCTCTGTATCTTCTCCAGAATTTGGCATTTTCACTTTTTTTATGTTAGCCATTGTTATAAGTATGTAATGATGTCTCATTGGTTTTATTTTATTTTTATTAATATATGTTCATGTACATAATAAATATATTCATCGTGAGGAATTGGTACGTATAAATATCACATCTTGATCCTTTTTGCCTCCTGTTTCTCTTTCCTCCTTCTTATCTTTTCCCATCCTCAGATTCCCTTCCCATCTGTACATTCTGTCTCCTTGTTTTCTACCATCTTTTATTTTGCTTTTTAAATTACTTATACATGGAGTTTCTCATATCAGAGAAACTATATGATATTTCACCTTCTGCGTCTGATATATTTTGCTTAATATTATATCTCACTGGTTTAAAATTGCATTTCTTTAGTGGCTAATGGTATTTAATATGTTTTCATGTGTTAATTTGCCAGCTGTATGTTTTCAATGAACTACTTCTTAATACTTTTTCCTCATTTTCTAATTGGATTTTTTTCAGCTGTTGAGTTTTGAGAATTTTTTATGTATGCTAAGCACTAGTCCTTTATAAATAGATGGTTTGCAAATATTTTCTCCAGTTTATCTTTTGTTCTCTTCAAAAAGTCTGGTAGGGTAAAGGTTTAAAAAAAAATTTTTTTTTTTTTTTGAGACAGGGTCTCACTGGCTGTCCTTGAGCTCAGATTGTCTTGTGTCAGCCTTCTGAGGGCTGGAATTGTGAGCATATACCACCACACCCATCCAAGGGTTTTAATTTTGGAGTGGTCCAATTTCATTGTTTTCTCTTTCTTAATGGAGTGCACGTTTGGTATTTCATTAAAGAAATTTTACACTATTACAGGGTCCTGAGGATTTGTTTCCTGTGTATTTTTCCTAAAACTTTATGGTTTTATGTAAAAGCCCAGGAATCATTTCAAGTTAATTGCTGTATGAGGAGTGAGAATTAGCTTGAAATTCATTTTGTACTTTATTTTGTGGTGTCCATATATTCTTAACAAGTTACTCAGCTTTTTGAAAATTGGTATTTCCTTTAGTGAATTTTTTTTTTAACCTTTGTTGGAAAACAATTGGGCATAGTTGCGTGGATATAATTCTGAGTTCTCTGTTCTGTTGATTTCTCTATGTAGCTTTCTGTGAATATCATACTGTCTTGTTTCTGTCACTATATGGGAAGCTTCACATTAGGGTAGAGTGATTTCTCCTTCATTCTGTCCCTTTCTTTGGGAAAATTGTAACTGAGGTGGGTGTTCTATAGGAAATGTAATTGACATGGGTGTTCTGTAGGAAAAGCCAGTGCCCTTTTTGTCATGGCGCTAAATATACAATTGGCCCAGGACTTGAAGAAGTTAAAGGAGATCCTTGGCCAAGTGGGGCAGTAGCCATCATGCTCAGTGCTGCCCTTCCAGCAAGGTGTGAGAGCAGATAAGCAGCAGTGTTTGTGAACTACATAAGCATCTGCTCCAGCCTGAGCGTAAAAACTAACATGGATGTTGCTTGTGCCCTCCAATCCTTGTGCAAAAATGACTGACTCATTCTAGAAACATACAGGGAAGGAATTTTGGGAAATGTAGTTTAAAAGTCTAGCTGAGAGGGTCATTCACTTTAGAACCACTGCACTTAACTCTTTTGTTTGTAGTTCAGCGAGTGGTAGGAATGAGTGGGGATTTCCTGCCTTTCCCTTAAAGATAGACCCTTTGTTTCCCCTCCTGAGGGCACTCTGCATTTTCCCAACAGGAGTGAGCAGTGTTTTTGCTGAGGGTCTGTTTGCTAGGGTTTCCCTCAGTGCCTGGAGGCATTTGCGTCCCAGGAAAGGAAGACTGGAAAGGGAGTGAAGCTTCATTCCTTACCCAGTGAGACAGTTTCTCTCAGGTTCCCTGCCCTGTTTTCAGTCTCTTAGGAGAACTTGGTGGAAGGGAGCTCATGGGAAAGAGCTGGTGACTGAGGGTAGACTTGCTTTGTCTCCAGTTCCCACAGACTCTGAACTATTCATTTAGCTCACTTTAGACCTGTAGCATCCATCTCATCCTCATCGCTCTTCTTGCATACTGAAGTGCAGCGCCAGAGAGGAAACAGTGCTGTGCCCCACTGCTCCTTAGACTGTGGTGTTTGTTTCTCCTGGTTATCTGGTAAGATGCTGTGGGAACCAAAGAGGATTATTTTTCAAGAAGATAGCGGCTAGCTGTGACAGATAGGACTATGGCATCATGAAAAATGTGCCTTGAAAGAGGCCATTAAATTTACTGATCACTTGTGATTTCTAAAAACAGAACTAATGGAGAAGAGGGCAAAAGGGACTGCTGCTGCGATTGAAAGGTTTGTGACCCTCCAGAATTTGTGATGTCTAAATCCTGGTGCTCTGAGGTGACAGCATTGAGGTGGAAACCTTTGGGAGGTGATTAGATCAACACAAGTAGAGCCTTCATTAGTAGAACTGGTGCCCTGAGAAGGGGCGCTGATGAGCTTGTTTGTGGCGTCTGCCATGTGACGGTACAGTGAGAAGGTACTGTCTAGTGGGAACTGACCCTCATTGGTCACCAAATCTGCCCATGTTCGATCTTGGACTCTCTAGCCACTGGTCACCTAAAATACATTTTGGTTACCTGTGAGCTACTCAGTCTAAGACATTTTGTTGCAGCAGCCTGAGTGGACCAAGAGCAGGCCAGTGGGCTGAAGGGAAGGCCTTCCGGTGAGGCAGGAAAGGCTGCATGTGTAGATGACTGGGAAGTGTGGCATTAAAGGTAGCTCAAAGGATAATATTCTCAAATAAAATAACACTTCTGTTAAAGTGCTTTCATAACTTTATTTCTGTTTCACTAGCCTTTTCTTTTTGCTTAGCCAGTTATGTTAACCCCTTTGATGAAGACATACATTAAAAAAAATCTTTATCCCTTTTCAGTCAGTATTGGCTTAGACCAATAGTGGCGAACCTGTGGCACATGTGCCGCAGTGGGCACGCAGAGCCCTTTCTGTCAGCACATGAGCCAAGTGTATGAGTTGTTTTTTCTAAACAGGTTTAATTGCAGTGTTGGCACTTGGCAATGAGTGAGCAGGTTTGGGCTACAGTTTGGGCACTCAGTCTCTGAAGGGTTCACCACCACTGACTTAGGACAGTCCTGTGTATATGGTGAGAGAGCTAAGTTTAAGTGTCTGGACGCTGTTAGAAATTTTTGCATATACAAATTTTCCCCTCATGATAAATCCATAAAGTTCATACTATTATTTCTACTTTTACAAATATAAAACTGAGGCTCTGAGAAATTGTTTTGCCCAGCTTAAGCGTAGTATGTTCCAAGTTAGATATTTTTATCAATGCGTAGCATTTCTTGTGCCAAGCAGCTAATAATGTGGTAAGGGAGATACATATGAATAAATTACAAAGCTGTTTAGTAAGTTAGACAACCGTTAAAAATGAGCAGTGGCTCTGTGTTTATTGTCACTGAAAGATGTTCATGTGTTTATTGAGGAAAGTACAGGTTAGAGAAAAGAATAGAGATTATGATCCCAATTATTTACTCACTAATTCAGCAAATATATTTGAATACTTTGAGCTTCTGTTCTATCACTTGGGGTGTTTGAATAAACAAGAGTGTCCCTCCTTATGGAGCTTACAGTGTAGGCTGTCAAAGTAGGGATGAAATTTTAAGAGGGAAGTTGGTATAAGAAGTCACAGCAGCAGGTTCATAACAAGCATGTAATCTTTGGGAAAGGGATACTTCCTTCCATCTGCCCTCATTTCTGCCTGTCATGTAAGCAGAGACACTTACCTGCTTTATTTGGAACTGTTATTTCAGTGAATCTGGTGAACAGTTTGGAAGATGTAATATATCCAGAGGTAGAGGGCAAGTTTGTTCATTGTCTAGTATAAGAAAAATCATTTTCTGAGCCAGGTGTAATGGCTCATGCCTGTAGTCCCGACACTTGGGAGGCTGAGGCAGGAGGATCACCCGGATTTGAAGGCCACCTTGAACACATAGTGAGACCCTGTGTCAAACAAACAAACAAACAAACAAATAAACAAGTCATCTGGACAAAGGTTAGGCAAGTTAGTTTGATAGAAGGTTCAGATTCCCGTGTCCTCAAACCCATCTTGTGCCTAGCCCTCATCTGGGCCTCCTCACAAGAACCAGCGTAAGCCTAAGTTACACTGCTTGTGTGTTGTGGGTGGTAAGATGTTTTGTGTCTGACTTCAGTGTCTTGTGTCTTCTGCCAGTATCCCAGAAATGATGGCAGGCTAATTGGCTGTCTTGCAAATAGGCCAGACCTGTCCCAGTTTTTAATGACATTCAGTTACGAATTGACTTTTATTTTCAGATAGCTCAGCTTTTTAAACTCAGGCTTCATGTCTTATGGTGTCTTAGCTTCTAGAAGCACACTCTGTGGGATGTCTGTATGACACAGATTCATCTCCACAGTTACATAAAAATGTCATCGAGTACCTTTTTAGCTGTGTCCTGTCTCAGTGCATGTTTACAGGTATACATTTCATCCAGAAGAGTTCTTGCCAGAACAGCTCGCTCTGTCCTCTGTTCTTTTGTGTCCACCACCATTTTCCCTACACTAAAATGTCTAGCTCTGAATTTTCAAGCCCAGTTTTAAAAAATTGAGTTCAGATTGCTGTCATATTGTTAATTTTAACATTTTATTAATTCTTTAATTTATAACTCAGTGAATTACCAAGCTTGCCCTTTGGCCAAAAAGCAAATGAATTGTTTTTGTTGTTTTTTGGTACTGGGGAGCAAACCTCATATGCGACAGGCAGGCACTGTGCCACTGAGTTGTATCCCTGGCCCAGCAAATGAATTTTTAAAACAATTGTTTCCAGTAGAACTGAAAATCAAATATGAAAGTTAGAACTTATGAAAACACTTTACTGAATTTTAGGTTGTTTTATTCTAGTAAATTTAGGAATCACTGAGGATCTTTCTTGCAAATTTCTTTTATTAACCTGTGTGTTTATTATCCTTTACCCAGCCAGCTTCTAGTTATGAATAAGAAGGAATAAAACAAGTTTGGCATCAAGAGGATTTTGATCTTTACACTGAATAGCAAGAAAACATAGTAGATAAATTTGTTCTTTGGGACAATATACAGAAGGCATAAAATTGATTTAATCTGAGAGCTTATCAGCCTGGTTACTTACTGCTCTTTGTTATAAATTCAGGTGCCTTTGTTTACAGCTTCTGAATAAACATGCTTTCAGGTATATCTTTGGTAAAAATGATTCATTTCTTAGAAGGAGACGTTTCTTTTTTTCAAAGAAGGAACTTTAATCTATTTTTGCAGTATTTTAACTACTCCGCTGTTGATGGCATGATGGCATTTAGGTGATTATATTTCACCCTTGTAAAGTTAACTAAAATTAAGATGTGTTTAAAAATCAGCAGCATTGTATTATTATTGTTGTTTGCCATCCTGTTTAGAGTTGAAAACCTTGCCAAGTGCACACTTGTAATCCCAGCACTCAGGAGGCTGAGCCAAGGACTGCTGCAAGCTCGAGGCCAGCCTGGGGTTACATCAAGACCAACCTGAGCTACATAGTGGGACCCTGCTCAAGAACAAAAACAAACAAACAAACGCTTGAAAACCTTACCTCACCATTGCCTGCTTTTATCCCCATTCCCTAACAGTACTTTCACTGACATACTGCTTATTGTCTTTATCCTGTTATGAGGGGAGGAGTTCTTTTTCTGTTCCATCATTGCATTTCTAACTTCTAGAACATTAGCTGGAAGAGTATGAGTACTAAATAAATATCTGTGGGATGAATGGAAAAAAAATGTGAGTAGTCCAGACACTGTGCTAAGCTCCTTTTGTTCTCTAATCAGAAAAGAGATATGCTAATGCTGAAACTAGGACTTGGAGGTTATGTGCCAGTATCCCTCAGTTTATCAGTGGTGGAGCTAACATTACAGCTTGAATCTACGTTATACCAGGTCCTAGGCTCTTAACTTCAGTGTGATACATTTCTGAACGTTAGATTATGTGATTTATTTAGTTCTTTCTTTCTTTTTAAACAGGAAGAAAGGAGTTTATCCAAAGATTGAAACTTGAAGCAACCCTAAATGTGCATGATGGCTGTGTAAGTAATGGTTAATTCTCAACCATAAAGGGCTTTAGTAATGTGTTTACATGTTTGACGAAGTGTCCCAATCCTTCCAGAAGGGGTTGTGACTGACTTTAATGAGGTGAAAATAAAGATTTATATTAAAGCATAAAAGTATATTTGATTTAGAGAAATATGTGCAGGGATTTTTGAAGTGTAGGTGAATGTTGCAACAGTAAAGGGCTCCATCTCATTCATTGTGCCGAAACTGCTTTTGTGGATGTTACTAGTGACTCCTATCTCCAGATCTATGGTAACTTCTCAGAAACTTTAGCTATCATTTGAACATACCTTTTTTTTTCCTTAAAGACTTTTTGTATTGATACCACATTCTTTTGCTTTTCTTCTTCTCCTAGTGACTGGCTTTTTTATATCTTCTTAGGTGACTCTTACACTTCTTGACCTTCAAATGACAGGTGGACAAAAGCTCTGCCCTGGGCCCTTCTACCGCCTTTCTCTCTAGCACTGAGTGAGCCAGTCCAGTCCCATGGCTAAAAATGATGTGCCTTTCATCTCCTCGCAGAACACCTCTTCATGTATCCAACTATACTTAACATTTGCAATTGTATATCTCATATGGCACCCTAAATTTAACAGGTCCCAAACAGGGTACTTTTCTCTTTAATCTTTATTATAAAAATGTCTGATATAATTTTCATATATTTCCTGGATTTAGATTATCATGATTTTGTCACCTTTTTTTCTATTTCAGTTTTCTTTTTCGATTATATTTTTATTAATGCCTATTATAGAGGATTGCATTTCAGTGTATTTTCTATGTGTATAGTATATTTGATCATATCCATCTCATTTCTCTCCAAGTATTTACATATACTCTTACTCCCCTTCCTCTTTTTCTTCTTGTCTAATAACAGTTTTCCTTCCACTTTTCATGCCATTTTTTGAAAATTTCACATATTAGGGAAAAGGTAAATACTTGTTTTTGTTTTTTTTTTTAAATCTGACTTCATTTAACATGATGATCTCCAGTTCCATCTATTTTGCTGCAAGTGACATAGTTTTATTCTTTTATCCTTGCATGTGTATGTGATACTGGGGGTTGAACTCAAGGCCTTTCCACTGTACTACAGCACCAGCCCTTTTTACTTTTTATTTCAAGGCAGGGTCTTGCTAAGTTGCCCAGGCTGTGCTCAAACTTGTGACCCTCCTGCTTCAGCCTCCCAGAGTGCTAGAACTGCAGGTGCATACCACTATGCCTAGCCAGTTTTTTCTTTATGGCTGAATGATACTCCATTGTCATTTTTTTACTTTTATCTGTTGCTGAGTCCCTACACTAGTTCAGTATCTTGGCTGTTGTGAATTGTGCCACAGTAAACATGGGTATGTTAATATTCCTCTAATATGCTGACTTTGGGTATGTACCAAGTAGTGGTATAACTGAGTCACATGATAGTTCTTAGTTTTTTGAGGAATGTCCACACTGATTTTCATAATTGCTGTATGAATTCACATTTTCATCAGCAGTATAGAAGAGTGTCTCTCCTCCTCCTCACCAGCACTTACTATTTTTTGTGTTCTTGATGCCTGTTCTGATTGGGGTAAGATGGAATCTTGTTGATTTGCATTTTCCTAACGGCTAAAGATGTTGAACATTTAAAAAATACAATTATTGGCCATTTGTACTTTGAAAGTTATCTGTTCATTTGCCCATTTATTGCTTTGGTATTTGTTTTTTTTTTGGTGGTGTTTTTTTGAGATCTTTAGATGTTCCTGTATTAGAGTAGAAGCTAGCAAAGATTTTCTCCCGTTTTGTAGTCTTTTCACTCTTTTGGCTGTTTTCCTTGTTTTGCAGAATTTTTAAGATTTGCTATAGTTCCTTTTGTTGATTCTTGTTATTATTTCCTATGTTATTGAAGTCCTTTTCAGGAAGTCTCCTATGCCTATTAGCTTCAAGTGTTTCCCCTATGTTTTCTTCTAGCAATTTCAGAGTGTCTGGTCTCATTCTTAGCTCTTTGATCCATTTTGAATTGATTTTTGTACAGAGTAAATGCCAGAGATCTAGTTTCAATATTCTGTATATGGATATCCAATTTTCTCAGCACCATTTGTTAAAGAGGCCGTCTTCTCCAGTAAATGTTTTTGGCCTGTTTATCAAGAATAAGAGGGTATAGTTGCATGGCTTTGTTGGTGTGGTTTTTTTTTTTTTTTCCCTATGTGGGAGGTGCATTTTATTACTTTCCTTTAGATCCTTCTACAAAAGAGCAAAGCTAAAAACCAAGGCCGTGACAAGCAGTGAGAATGTTTCTTGTCTTGGGAACCCCAGGAACAATGCTGAGCCCTGCACCTCACTTACAGGGCCCAGCGGCACACTGTTAGCCAGGGAGGGCCAGAGGGAGAGGCCAGGGCTTCCTCCAGGAGCTGGTAAGGTAGATACAGTCAGATCTGAAGGGGCAGTGGTCACTGTCCTGCATGAAGAACCAGCATCAGATTTGGCTGCTGCCCTTTGAAGTCCAGGCTTAAAGGAGCTCCCAAGAGCTCCTGGACAAGGTCTGATTTGTACAGAGCCTCCTGGGTACTGCTGGGATCCCCAGCAGCAGCTGCATGGCTGCTGGGGTGGGGCTGCTCGCCTGACTATGGACACTGCCATCCAGTCATACAAGATTCATCCCAACTATAGCTACTGGAGAGCGCTTTTTTGTACGTTTTCTATTCTATTGGTCTGTGTGTCTTTTTTTTTTTTTTTTTCCTGGTACTGGCTGTTGAACTCAGGACTTTGCACTTAGCACACTTACCACACACAGGTGCTTATGCCACTAAGCTATATCCTCAGTGCCCAGTGTGTCTAGTTTTACACCAGCCTCATGCTGACTTTGTGACTATGGCTTTGTAGTAATAGTTTGAAATTAGGTATCATGATGTCTTTATCCTTTCTTTCTCTTTTTTTCTTAGGATTGCTTTGGCTATTCTGAGTCTTCCTATGAATTTTAGTATTTTTTCCTAATTCTGTAAAGAATGTCATTGGAATCTTGATGGGGATTATATTGAATCTACATTGTTTTTGGTGATATGGCCATTTTAATAATATTAACTCATCAATCTAGGGACTTTTTAATCTATCTCCTAGGTTTCTTCATTTCTTTTGTTTAGTGTTCCATAATTTTTATATAGAGTTCTTTTACCTCCTCAGTGGGCCTGGTTTCTAGGGATCTTATTTTATTTTTTAAATTTTATTTAAAGAGAGGGGGGAAAAGCAAAACAGAAATAAAAGGGTAGAAACAATACAGAAGTTCAAAAAAAATCAACAGTAAGAAATCACTAGTTGATGCATTACATATTGTCTTCCTGGATGTAGTTGTTCAAGTTACAAAAATCAAAGCAGCGTACAGAGTAAACATTCAGACAGTGAGGCTGCAAACAGCTCCTTCCCTGATCCAACAAAAACTTAGCAACATAATTATCATTCCTATACCCTTAAATATACATGTGGTTATATCCTTTAGAGCACCTGCTTTTCTCCTTTTGCTTTTTAAGTCTGTTATCTGTTTAATTATATCATGTTTCAGGTTGCTCAGTACCTTGCTGATCTGTTTTGTTGTTGTTATTTTTAAAAATTTTTTTTCTTATTTTATTTTATTTTGAAGGTAGTAAAATACGGGTTTTATTTTTTGAAGCTGTTATGATTGGAATTTTTTTCCTGATTTCTTTTTCAGCGAGTTCCTGGTTAATGTATACAAAAGTTGTTGATTTTCTTTAATGTTGACTTTGTATCCTGCTCCCTAGCAGAATTTGTGTTATCAGATCTAGAATTCTTTCAGTGTTGTTTTGAGAGTTTTCTAGGTGTATGATTATAATGGGTCTCTGATTTAAGAACATTCTTATTGCAGAGGGTGGTGCTGCTAACCACCCTTTCCAGCCTGAGTGCCCACTGCTTAAACTCAGGGGTCCGCAATTAGCCCTTGCCATCTCCACAGTGTCTTTTGGCCGTATCTCACACAGTCACTGTGGCAGGGTATCAGTAGGGATACTAAAGTGTGATTTTCTATAGCTTTATCCCCAAGGTAGCTCCATTGCAGTAATTCCCCCTCTCAAAAAGTGACTCCCTATGATAGTACCGCTCCAAGATATGGTGAGCACGGCAGTGATTTCTTCTTCAGAGCTAGCATACTATGTGAGGAATTGCTTTCAGGAAAAATCCCCGCAGTAGATTTACAGCTTGCAATGACTATGGGTTTTTCTTGGACCTGGTGCTGCTGGTCCTCTGGCCTCCAGGCTCCTGGGAGCCATGGCTGGTGAGGACTGTTCTTTCCTCTATGTTGCTTGTCTGTTTTTCCATGTTTTTTAACATTCTGATCATCTCTGCTTGATTCCTGGAGTACTGCTTTTCTTTCTCCTCACTGAATATGTGTCTTATGGCTGTCTTTTTTTTTTTTATTTAAAGAGAAAAAAAGCAAAACAGAAAAGGGTAGAAACTACAGAATTTCAGAAAAAAGCAGTAAGAAATCACTAGTTGATCAAGTACATAATTGTCTTCTTAAACATAGTTGTTCAGGTTACAAAATTAAAGCATACAAAGTGGACATTCAGCAGTGAGATTGCAAAGAAGTTCAGTGATCCAGTAACAACTTAGCAACATGGTTATCAATCCTATACACTTAAACATACATGCAGCAATATCCTCTAGAGCACTTTCTTTTCTTCCTTTTACTTTTTAAGTCCATTATCTGTTTAGTTATATCCTGTTTCAGGTTGCTCCATACCTTACTGACTTGTTTGGTTGTTGTTATTTACTTTTTAATCACCTTATATAATTCTGTTGCCTTGTTTTTGAGTTTCTCCTCATCCATGCTCCATGGATCAGCTTGGGTGGAGTTGGGAGTTTTTTGGCTGCCTGTTCTCCCAGTGCCCCAAATTCCAACATGATGCAGGGCTCAGTAATCGCTGATTGTAGCTGTCTTGATTCCAGCTTGAGAAGAGACTGAGTTTTTTGGAGGTATTTTTACTTTGTTATCTACTTTTTTTTGAAGGTAGCAAAATACAGCAGAACAAGACAGAACAAACCCATGCAACCCCAGTGCAGTGAAACTGGCACAGAACCTCACAGCAGGTCACCAGGACACCAGCAATAGGCACAATAGTACATCCCGTTCTGTTCACATTAGCTATTCTTTCAGTCAGGTGGAGCGAAATGGAAGGAAATATCGAACTTACAAAAACAGAATATTGAATATAGCAGTACCATTAATCAAAACTGAGCAAAACAGTGATGAAAATATTTGCCTTCATAGAGATGGTAGAAGGAAATCCCCCTTACTTGCCACGCTGCATACATTCATCCTTCCAAGAGATACTCAGAACGCCAGTGCCCACTTGCTAATGGGGCGGGGTGGCAGTGGATCCATGTCTGATTCTATAGTCCCCGCACCGGCAGGCCCCCAGCTGCTTACCAGGGTGGCGAGTAGACTGCCAGTTCTCCCAGCACCCCAAATTCCAACATGATCACAGAGCTCAGGAATCGGTGATGGTTCTCGCCCTGCTGCGCCAGCGGCTTGTTAGGCCCCCAGTTGCTCACCAGGGCAGCGAGTAGGTTGCCTGTTCTCCCAGCGCCCCAAGTTCCAACATGATGCAGAGCTCAGGAACTGCTGGTAGTTCTCGCCCTCCTGCGCCAGTGGCTTGTTAGGCCCCAGCTGCTTACCAGGGCAGTGAGTAGGCTGCCTGTTCTCCCAGTGCCCCAAATTCCAACATGATGCAGGGCTCAGTAATCGCTGATTGTAGCTGTCTTGATTCCAGCTTGAGAAGAGACTGAACCTGCTGCCTGCACCTGCTCTGTCATTTGAGTCAAATATCTATTTCATTTTTCTACGTGTTTTTCCCCTTGCTAAGAGAATTTTAGAGCAAGTCTGAGATATCATTTTATCCCATAATTGAAGGCTTAAAAGCAGGAGACACTTTTGTAATCACCAAAATGCCACTATGTCATTTTATAAGAGCAAGTAGTTTTTGGTATCATATGCTATCCATTTCATAATCAAATTCCCTCGTCTTGTAACAGTTTGTTCAAAAGATAAGTCAGGCCAGTATGATTACTGTACCTTGATTACTGTACTTCTTAAATCTCTATTCATCTGAAGCAGTTGCCCCCATTTTTTGTACCTGCCAGTGAAGTGTTACAGAAACTAGGTCACTTTTCTTGGAGCAGTGATAGTGAACCTTTCAGAGCTGTGTGTGTGTGTGTGTGTGTGTACAGGAAATTGAACTCAGAACCTGATGCTTGCCAGACAGGTGCTGTGCCACTGAGCTATATCCCTGGCCCTGCTTCCAGAGCTTTAAATGATAACAACAGGTTGGCTGCAGCACAGGTGCCATAGGTTTGTTACCATTGTCCTAGAGAATGTTTCATATGCTAGACTTAACTGGTTTATTTTCTTGTAGCATCACTAAATTACTGCTAGAGGTTTGAAAAATATTTCCAGGTCACACTGTGTGCTTTGTGTTGAATAAAGAAGCACTCAGTGCTTTGTTCTGTTTTCAGTGATACTAAATTTTATCATAGGATTTGAATTGTCAAAACAAATACTTGATTTTCTCCCAACATTTGCTACTGTCTGTATTTCAGTAAATAAGACTGCCTTTCATTTACATGTTTCAGCTGAAAAATTTCAAGTTATCTTTGATAATCTTTCACCATGATCTTCTATACTTAGTCTATCGAGGAAAAAAATTCTACCTCTAGATCTTATCTGCAGTCCTTCTAGCTGGTTCTCTCTGCCCCCACCTAATTCAAGCTCTCTGCATGATCATGTCCCCTCCTTCTTCCTCCTCCACCTCCTCTTCCTCCTCTTTGTGTTGTTCTGGGGAAATAAACTCAAGCATGCTAGGCAAGTGCAGCACCACTGACTACACCCTCAGGCCTAAAGTTGTCCTCTTTTTGTGCTTGGAATACTGCAGTATTCTTTTATTTGGTCTCTGTTATTTCATTCACATTTTCTTATGTGTCCCAACAGATACTGCATTATATGTGCAAATAAAATAATCACATTACTTTGGTATTCTTTCCTCTATTTTTCCTCATAGCTTTGTAAGGTTTATAGTATGTTTGACAAAAGCAGAAGGACTGAAAAATATCTTTATTAAACAAAACCTATTACCTGAGTTTGCTGGACTGGCTTTCATTACCCCTGAGAGTTAGATGAACAAGTAAGAGATTGCAGTTACTGGAAATCAAAGTGTACACCAAGTACACCTCTACCTTATATATGTCTTATACCTACAGTTCGCTTCCCCTATTTGTGTGGAGCTTATCTCCTTCCTTTTAGCAGCTCTCTTTTCAAGCGTTACCTATCACGGATGCTTTCCTTGACCATACTAGTTAAATAGCCAACCCTTGATTAGTATTTCTTTACATGCTAATTTCCCATCCTCACTCTCTGTGATGCTTATTATCTGGCATTGCAAATGTATAAGTGCATTTTTTTGTTCATAGCTTATATACCTTCTCCCCTGCCCTTGTACACTGAACTTAATATCTTCAGATTTCTCTCAATTAGTATCAAGAGGAATACATAGCACACATGTGGTACTTATTCACCATATTATTATATGTTAGAATGAATGAAAGAGCCTGCCTGCCTGCTTGCAGTACTAGGGATTGAACCCAGAGTCTTTGCACAGAGCTACATTCCCAGACCTTTTTGAAAATTGAGATACAGTCTCACTACATCATTAAGTTGTCCAAGCTGGGCTCAAACTTTCTATACTTTTGTTTTAGGCACCCAGAGTGCTGGGATTACATGTGTTTTCCAGTAGCAGATTTTATAAATTTATGGAACCTCAGATCAAATCTTCTACCTTACTTGAAAGAGAACTTCCCAGTGATAATTGCAAATGGATTCTCCATAATGTGTACCTGCCTTTATGGTATTCTCAAGTTTTTATAAGCTGCGTATTCTATATTTTCCCATCTTTAAACTTTTCTGTCAGGTGTTACTGAGTATATTCTCAAATAATTTCCTAAATGAGTGGAAAATAAACTTTCCTATGAGTTTAAATATCTTTTTTCTCTATCTTTATGCTTAATGATTTGGTTAAAGCATAGAAGTATATTTTGGATATTATTTTCTCTCAGTGTTTTTCCCATTTAAAAAATTTTTTTTGGTTTTATTTTTGAGGCAGTGTCATACTGTGTAACCAGGCTGGTCTTAAGTTTGCCATCTTTCTGCCTCAGTCTCCTGAGTGCGGGTGTTACAAGCGTCCACCACTATGCCTGACCTTCACTCAGTATTGTTGAAGTCCCTCTATGAGTTCCTTCTGGAATGCATTGTAGCTGATAAGAATGATGCTGCTCTAGTCATTTTTAAAATGCATAACGACTTTATTTACTTTTGTGATTTAAGTCATTTGTGTTTAAATTTTTCTTGACTGTGTGGAGATTTTGACTATACATAAAGTGTACAATTTGATAAGTGTAACATCCATGAAGTTTTATTAGTAGTGAAGATAATGAAAATATTAGTCACCCACTTATATCCGTGAACCCCTCTCATTTCTTACCACCCTCAACCTTAGTCAACCACTGATCTCCCTTATGCTATTGCAAATTAGTTTATGTTGTCTAGAATTTTATATAAACAGAATCATCCAGGGTTTTTTGTTTTTTGTTTTTTTTGAGGGGAGGTGCAAAGGGTGGAAGCCAGGGCTTTGTGCATGCAGAGGCAGGCACTCTGTCACCAAGCTACATACTTCCAGTGTCTGTTTTTTTTTTTCTAATTAATTAATTAATTAATTAATTCTTTTATACTAAGGTTTACTTTGAAGAATTATTTTAGTATTTTGTGTGTTTTAAAAAAGGGTTTTGTTGAGTTGCCCATGATAAGCTAGATTATTATCCTTCTGCCTGAGGGTGTTGAGTACTTGAGATTACAGTTGTAAGCCACTGTACCCAGCTTGAATAATTATTTTGGATTGATTTATGCTGGTGAGTGTATCAATATTTTGTTACTTTTTTTCTAAGCAGCATTCCTTATATGGGTATACCATAATTTATGTATTCACCTATCAATGGGCATTGGGTTGATTCCATTTGGTGACTGTTACAAATAAAGTTGCTGTGAATATGTGTGCAGTTGTTGCATGGACATAGTACTTTTATTCCTGTTTAATAAATATGTAGACGTGGAATGAATGGATCACAAGGTAGGTGCATGCTTAACTTTTTAAGAAACAAATTTTTCCAGTTACTGGCCCATTTAATATTGTTACCATTCATATGGTACCCTCTTATCTGTGGTTTTGCTTTCCATAGTTTCACTTACTCAAGACTGACTATAACCTAAAAGTATTAAATGGAAAATTACAGAAATAAACAATTGATCAAAATGTGCATCATTCTAGGGAGGGCGTGTGCCTTCCCACTCTGTCCTGCGTAGGCCATGAGTCATCCTTTTGTCCCATGTATCCATGCTGTGATGCCACCCACCCACTGGCCACTCAGTAGCCATTTCAGTATCAGTAACTTGTGTTCAAATAGCCTATATTTGTAGTAATGGCCCACAAAAGGAGTGTTGTGATGCTAGCAATTCACATGTACCAAAGAGAAGACAGTGCTTCCTCTGCATGAAAAAGTGAAAGTTCTTGACTTAATAGGGAGAGAAAAATCACATGCTGAAGTTGTTGAGATCTTTTCTGGGAAAAAAAATTTTTTTAATAAAGTTGTCATGCTGATTTTGCTATAGCATCTCAAACTACAAAAGTTATAACCACAATGTGTGGTAAATACTTAGTCAAGATGGAAAAGGCATGGTGCATGTCTGTAATCCCAGCACTTGGGCAGGAGAATCACAAGTTCAAGACCAGCATGGGCAACTTAATGATTTAGCAAGACCCTGTCTCAAAAAATTTTTTAAAACAACTGGGCATATAGCTCTGTGCAAAGCCCCTGTTTCAGCCTTCCTGTAAGCATGGATCCGTTATGAGCACTTCAGCAAGAGATCCCCTGAAATGAATGATACTATGCCATTTGTGCAAGTGGGAAATGGTTACACAGATTCAGTGGTAAGTTTGAGCTAAAAAGCATAAAAATTACAGGATAGACTGCATTTGCCTATGGAGAAGTGGTTGCCGAATTTCCGGTAGAGTTGAAGAAGTTAATAAAGGAGAAAAAGGACACCAGTCAAAGCAAGTCTCCCAATTGTGATCAAAGTGGACCCTAATATTAGAAAATGTTCAGCTCTAGAATCTGTATTCATAAGAGCATGAAGGAGGCACAGGGCAGAAAAAACAGAGGGACAGGTTAACTCTGGTACTAAGTATGTTGCAACACAGCAGGATATGATAAGGTCAGGCATAATATATGAAGTGAAGAATTCATACACTTCCAAAGACAAAAATGGCTGACTCTGTTCTGGCAATATAATCAGAAAGCATGGGTGACAGACTTCTTGTTTATGAAATGGTTTCACCCAGAGGTTCATTCCAGAAGTGAAAAATAATACTTGGAAGCAAAAGGATGACAATTTAAAGTCCTATTAATAAACAATGCACCTGGATAATTTCAATCTGTTTGCTATGAAAAAGTTGAGGTAGTGTATTTACAACCTCATTACTTCAAACTCTTTAACTCTAGGGCACTGTCCAGTTTGTCCAGACCACAAATACTTCCCTAGTATTTGATCACTTAGCATCAGCAATTGATGCAAACTATAATCTACCCATAAGGTAGTTCTGGGAACCATTTACTATTGCTGATGCAATAATATTCATCAAAGCTACTGTGAGAGAATTAAAATCAGAAATTATAAGTGCATGCTGGAGAAATTTATGAGAGTATTAATGATTTTAAAGAATTCTAGGGTTGATGGAGAAGTGAGAACTATTCATGCACCAAGACAAATTTGTGGGGAGGAGTTTGCCAGCATGGTTGATGAAGTCAGAAGAATATACTGAAGGAAATGGAGAAAGTGTTAACAAATGAAGCCTTAAAAGGACTTGTCGTATCATCTACAGAGGATGATGAATAAGAAATTGAAGAACGATCAGGTGTGGTAGTGCACCTATAATCCCAGCACCTGGGAGGGTGAGGCAGAAGGATCGCCATGAGTTTGAGGCTGACTGCGGCTACATAGTGAGTTCAAGGACAGCCTCCACCACATAGCCAGACCTTGTCTCAAAAAAAAGAGAGAGACATTGAAGATGGACCAGCAATATAGATGTTAATGAAATTTATTGAACTATTTTGAATTGCACAGAAATTATAGGGCAAAATTATAAAATTAAATCCTGAAGTGGAACACAGTACTAAAGTCACCTGTGTGATCATCAATGTAATATAACTTCTGCAGCAACATTTTTTTTTTTTTTTTTTAGTTAGGGTCCCACCATGTGGTGCAGGCTAGCCTTGGGCAGCAATACTTTGATGAGGCAAAAAGAAAGCAGAAAATATTCTACAGAAATAAGGGAAAACCATTGTATCATATGACATTACAAACAGTGATACAGGGTTCTAGTTTCTTGACATCTTGACCATTCTTGTTATTTTTTGTTTTATTTTTAAAAATTGGTTTGAAGTGGTAATGTATTGTGGCTTTGGTTTTCATTTCTCTAATGACTAATTATGTTGAGCATCTCTTTATGTATGAATTAGCCATTTATTAATTTACATATCTTGTTTGGAGAAATGTCTATTCAAACTTTTTTTTTTTGGTAGTGCTGGATATCAAATTCAGGACCTTATGCATGCTAAGCAGGTGTTCTGTTGCTGAGCTATATCTCTAAAACTGTTTACCTATTTTTGACTGGGTTGTCTTTTTGTTGTTGAGTTGTATTTAAATATTCTGGATAATAGAATTTGTCAGATATATGATTTGGAAATATTTCACCCATATTCTATGAGTTGTTTTTTACTTTCTTGATAGTGATCTTTTGATTTAAAAAAAAAAAACTTTGAACTCTATAATTTTTCCTCTTTTTTGTTGGTTTAGTTATGTTTTTTGATGTTATATTTAAGAAACTTTCACTTAATGCAGTCATGAAGATTTATGTTTGTTTTCTTCTTAGAATTTTATACTTTTAGCTCTTAAGTTTAGGTCCTTGATTTATTTTCAGTTAAATTTTATATATGATGTGAAATAGGGGTCCAAATTCTGTGTGTATGTGTATGTGTGTGTGCACGTTCACATGTGCTTGTGCATGTTCACATGTGCTTATGCATGTATGCCTGCTAGTGGATATGTAAGTTGTATATGTACCATTTGTGGAAAGAGTTTTCCTTTGCTGAATGGTCTTGAACCTCTTGTCAAACCATTTACCCATAAATGTAAGAGTTTATTTCTGGATACTCATTCCATTCCATTGAGCTTAAAGTGTCTCCATTTGTTAGAACCATACAGTCTTGGTAACTGTTGCTTTGTAATAAGTTTCTTTGTAATGTTTAAGGCAACCTAATTTATGTCTCTGGGAGTAAAGTGAGTTGAAATTAATAAATTTTTTTTATTTTAAAGAGGGAAAAAGGAAAGGGGCTGGGGATTTAGCTCAGTGGCATAAGTGCCTGCCTGGCAAGCGTGAGGTCATGAGTTCGATCCCTGGTACCACAAAAAACAAAACAAAGCAAAAAGCAAAATAAAATAGAATAAAATCAATCAAAATAAACCAGAATAAGTGATTAAGGACATCCAGATCTTTTGAAATCAACAATAGTTACCACAGTGCCTTTGTTGTTGTCTTCAAAATAGCTGCAGGTACCATCTTCGGACATACTAAGAATTGAACAGAACAGGATAGAATGGAAACAATAAAAACAAAACAATGAATGCAATAAAGAACCTCAAAACAAGCCAGTGGTAAATACATAATGGCTTCTGTAATGTCTTGCTATTTTTTAAATAGCTGCTCGTTCCATCAGAATTAATATAAACAAAACAAAAGAGAATAAACCCCAACCCCAAAGCAAAAACAATGAAAATGATATGGTTTCTGGGAGTGAAGGGAATCTCCCTGTGGGTCATGGTTCTCTTCCTCCACAGTCCACTGACTCACGGAGAGAGGCTTGGGTCTGGCTCTGCAAGCCGGCAGCAGCCTGCACATGGCCAAAATTAATAAATTTTAACAATTAAATTAATTGACCCAACTTCATTGTGAAATTGCTGTGTAGGCTGCTTTCTGTTGCTGTAACAGAATTCCTGAAGTTGAATATTTTGTAAAGCTTATTTAGCGTGGTCTGTTACTATACAGACCATTGCTATATAGGTTGCTTTCTGTCACTATCACAGAATTCCTGAAGTTGGGTACTTAGTGAAGTTTATTTAGCTTGCAGCTTTAGTGTTTTAAGGACCAACATTAGATGGCCTCATCAGTCCTGCCTTTAGTGAGAGCACCCTTAGCTGTGTCGCAGCATGGGGAGAAACCACAAGGGACATGGCCACTTGCAGAGGGTTCAAGCATGTGGGATAGCCTCACTTTATGAAATCATGCTTGTTTGGCACTAATCCCATCTGAAGTGGTACACCATGATCTAATTTACCTGGCGCTAAGTCCCACTTCTTAAAAGGTTTCACCACCTCAGCACTGCCACCCTGGTGACTAGCATTCCGGCAATCCTGTTTACCGAGCCATAGCAAGCAAGATCAGACCTACACTGATCTGCATCAGCAGCCCTTTTTATTTGGAGGCAGGGTTTTGTTAAATTGCCCACCTTGACCTCAAACTCAAGCTCCTCTTGCCTCAGCTTTCCAAGTAGTTGGGATTACAGGTGTGCCACAGCATGCCACAGGTGTGCCACAGCATGCCACAGGTGTGCCACAGCATGCCTATTGAGGCTTAATTTTTTTTTTTTTTGAGAAGTAGTTTTAGTTCATAGCAAAATTAAGAGGCGGGTACCGAGATTTCTTATACACTCCCTGTCCAGTGCACTTACATAGCTTCTCCCAGTGTCAGTATTCTCTATCAGAATGGTACATTTGTAACAGTTAACCATTATTGACACATCATAATCATTCAACATTGATAGTTTGCTGAGGATTCTCTCTTGGTATTAGACTATCTGTGGGTTTGGTTAAATATATAATGATATTCATTTACCATTATATTACTATACAGGGTTGTTTTCCTGCCTTAAAAATTCTTTTTGCTCTGCATATTCTTGTCTCCCATCTGTTGGGAGCGATTGTTTTTATAGCCACCAAAGTTTTTCCTTTTCCAGAGGTTTCATTAAAATATGAATATTTAAATTTTAAAAATTACAACACCTGACCATTCATAAAAATCCTCTCTCTTCCTTCAGACCCTCTTATCCAATTATCCTTGCCACTTTCTGAAACAATTCTGAGAGTCTTCTTTCGGAGTGATTTTTTGAGGTGTGATAAAAAGTAGTGAGTACTACTGTGTGCTTTTCAGTGGAAAAGAAGGCTCATAAAAACATTACGATGTGTCATCATCTACCTTATTCACTAGATCTAGTGCTCTGTGACTTTTGGCTCTTCGCTAAAGTCAGAATGACCATGAAAGGTGAACATTTTGAGCAGTTTCAGAACACTAAGGTAGCCATGATAATATGACTAAAGAGACTCATGAAAGGATTTCCAGAGCTGCTTCAGAAATAGTAAGAATGATGGAATAAGGGTTTTCAAAGTGAGGGGAAATATTTTCAGGAAGATTAATTGCAGTGTGCCGTTTACTATAAAAAATGAAAAACATTAAAACATTCACTGTTTTTTTTCACTATACAATGTGTGTACTTGGAGTCATATAGTACATAATCTTTTCAGATTGCATTTGTATTATAGCTATGATAACACCTACCTGTAATCCCAGCACTTGGGAAGCTGAAGCATGAGTATTATCTTGAGTTTGAGGCCAACCTGGGCTGCATAGTGAGACTTTTATCACCAAAATATAAATATATAAACACATGTCATGTGCCACATGATGACATTTTGGTCTGTGATAGGCTGTATACTGATGTTTATGCAGTGATGAAATTGAATAAAGACTCGTTTTTCAGAATTTATTTTCATCTTTAAGTGATGCATAACTACACATTTAATTTTTCTCCTTTTTCATAGCTGAATTGTTTGTCTTTTTAATACACATACTAGTCTATTTTCTGGATGTACCACAGTTTTTTATCCATTTACCCACTGTGGGACATCTTGGTTGCTTTTAGGTTCTGGCACTGTTGAATAAAGTTATCATAAACAGCTGTATAGGTTTTTGTTTGTAGATAAGTTTTTAGCTCCTTTGGGTAGTTTCCAAGGAGTATATCTTAGGGTTAGAGTACATTTAATTGTGTAACAAATTTTAATTTGTCTTCTAAAAAGCTTTGCCATTTTGTATTCTTACCAGTCATGAATGAGATAGCCAGTTTTCCCAGCACCATTTATTACACAGGCTATCTTTTCTCTTGTGTATGTTTTTGACCCCTTTGTCAGATAAGATAGATGAATCTATTTGGGGTAATTTCTACAGCCTCTATTCTGTTCCATTGGTCTCCTGTCCCTTTTTGTGCCTATACTATGCTGTTTTTTGTTTTATTTTGTTTTGTTTTGCTTTTTATCGCTAGCTTTGTAACATAACTTTAGCCTGGGATTGTGATGCCTTCCTGTTTACTTGTGTTGCCCAGGATTGCTTTTGGTGGTCTGGGTTCCTTTTGGTTTCGTGTGAATTTTACCATTGTTTTCTCCAGTTCTGTGAAGAATGTTGCTGGTATTTTGAGATTGTGTTAAATATGTGTATCAGTTTTGGAAATATGACCATTTTGTCTTATAGTGGTTGTTCCTGTCTGGGAACAGGGGCTATCTTTCCATTTTCTAATGTCTTCTTCAATTTCCTTTTTTTTGTTGTTGTTGTTTTGTTTTGTTTTTTAGCATACTGTAATTTTTATTGTAGAGGTCTTTCACTTCCTTAGTTTGGTTAATTCCTAAGAATTTAATTTTTCTTCGTGCTATTGTGATGGGTATTTTTTTCCTAATTTCTTTCTCAGTGGGTTCCTTATTAGCATACAAGAATTCTATTGCTTTGTGTATGTATGTAGATTTTGTAACCCACTTTACTGAATTTGGGTTACTCTAGACATCTTTTGCTAGTTTTTAAAACAATTTTTGAGGCTTCTATATAGAGAATCATGCCATCTGCGAGTGATAATTTGATTTCTTCCTTTCCTAAAAATATCCTTTTATTTCTTTTTCTTGCCTAATTGTTCTTGCTAATGTTTCAAGTACATACTGTTGAAAAAGAGTGGTGATAGTGGTTACCCTTGTTTTGTTCCTGATTTTAGAGGGAAAGTTTGGAGTTTTCCCCACTTAATATGTTGGCAGTAGATTTGTCATAAATGACTTTATTAGATTAAGAATAAGCTCTTTTATTTTCTGTGTTTTTACTGTGAAAGAATGTAAAATACCAACTAAAGGTAACAACTTTATCTCTGCTAGGAATTGAACAATGTTGAACAGTAATAGCTTGAAGTTAATAGCTATGTAGAAATCCATAAAACTTGGTGTAGTTATACTTGTTAAGGTTGAGGGGGGTGAAGAATGAAAAAAATCAGTTTGAAAAATTAATCAATGGGATATGTGGAGGAAAGAAGAGTGACATGGGGGTCCTATTAAGGAGTAGAAGGAAAGTAATAGTGTTAGAAAATAGTTGCAGAAAAATGAACCAGAAAGATAAACAACAAAATGCAGGAAATAAAGATAAGAAAGAAGAAAACGGTTGAAAGGGAAAAAAAAGAACAAGACAGAAAAGAATCCTGTTAAGAGGAAAAGGGGGAAAAAAAGCAAAAACCCCAACCCCCAAAAAAACTTAATAAAGGAAAGATAAAAAAGTAAAATGATACAAAGTTTGCCTGTTACAGTTCTCCTTGCCTACCTTTAAGACATGTGGAGTTCTGAGATACTCTTCCTGCACCCTCTGTCTGTTCACCGGTTCCTTTAGAATTTTTTAAATTAAGTTTATTGGTACATTTGAGGTATACATAATGATCACATTCATCATAGGGAATTTGTACTTGTAGATGATATATCTTGTTTCTTTATTTTCCCCTTCACTTACCCTGTCTTCATCCCCTCTTCCCCTCCGTATTTGCAAAAGCTTTGTTTCCATATTTTCCCTTC
>PVLA01010057.1:0-67757 GCA_004027455.1 Hydrochoerus hydrochaeris
TATCCATATAATGAAGGATATAGATATTTGGCCAATGGTCTCTGACTGGTTGTATAGCAGCAGCCACAAAGCCTGGCACAATGTAGGGGAGTTGGCCATTCCCTGAGGGAGAACGCGCATTTAAAATATTTGCCATTATTAGTTTTTCCTCCTTGTTTGTGTGGGAGAAGAACCTCCTTTACAGCTGCAGCCATAGCTACGCCTTGATGGTAGGCAGGGCCTATATCCAGTGCATAGGTGAATGTAACCTGAAAGATCTTCTCTCTTTTTTTTTTATGTGGCTTGATTGCAGCCTGACAGGTGGAGTTTGCATTTTCATTAGCCAATTGTTTAATTAGGTTGGGGTTGTCCTCAGAGGAGCCAAAAAGACGCTCAGTCACCTGTAAGAGGCGATCAACAAAATCAGAGAAGGGCTCTTCCAGTTTTTGTTTAATTTTAGTAAGAGAAGAGGCAACTTCTCCACCAGAGGGAGCTTTCTCCAAGCCCTACAGGCGGCTGTATTAACCTGTGCAAAAAGGCCAGGATCATATTGTATTTCACATTGGTCCATAAATTCAGATTTCCAAAGCAAATAATTGCCCCCAGAAAGAGTGGCTTTGGCTAAGTCCTTCCATTCATTTGGGATAATCCAACCTTGAGTCATGGAATCTAGAACAGCAAGGGTGAAAGTAGCTGTGGGGCCATATTGGGTGACCGCTGTTTTTAATTCCTTTAAAGCGGTTACAGTGAATGGTGTGTGGGTCCTAACGACCTGTGGGGCCGGCGGCGCGGCGCCATTTTGAATGTCCTCGTGTGTCCCAGACAAAGGAAGTGGCGGCAAGTCACCATCTTGAAGGGGCTCTGGAGTATCAAGAATCACAGAGCCGGGACGACTGGGTACACTGGATGTGTCTGAGGGTGGCTTTGGGCTGGATTGCGGGAGGAGCATAATGCAGCCTCACCTTGAGTAAGCATTTTATCAATTTGGGGATCTGTATGACGTTGAGTCAGTAGCTCAGAAATTAGAGTCTAATATGAAAAGGAGGTTACTGGGACCTTTTCTGGACCAAAAACCCTATAATAATCTTTAAGAGCATCTCCTACTCTATTCCATTTTTTAGAATCAATGGTGCCCTCTAAAGGGAACCATGGGCACACAGAATGTACAAACTGAAAGTACTGTAATAAATCCTTGGCTTTAACCTTAATCCCTCTAACCTTGAGAGCCTCCCTGAGGCCACTGACGAACAATTCATGTTCACTAAGTACTTGCCCCATGCCGATAAAGGAATTAGATCCATTCACCTACCATGATTCAGGTGAGACGTAAGGTGGCCGTCCGCTTGGATCACAGGGACGGAGTCGTCCCGAAACAGTCACGCCGGCCGACGATTTACTCCTGTGAACGGTCCCACGTTGAAGACCCCCGTGCCGGGAGCCCCACGTTTGGGTGCCACTTGATCCGGCCCGCGGATCTGTCTGTGGGTCTCACCTGGAGGGGGAACGGGGATGGGGGACATGGGCAAGAGGAGAGAGAGACAGAGACAAGTTGAGGGCTTCCAATCAAGTCTCGTTTATTGAGAAAATGTTCCTGGCTTATAAAGAAGCGGAGGTGGGAAGTCATCAAGCACGGATAGGTCGCCGTCATATCCTGGGTCAGGCAGGAGAGGATTATGGGAAATGTAGGCTGACGCACCAGATGCCCACAGGAGGGAGAGACGGAGTGGCAGCCGTCAAGCTATCACACCGCTCCCTACAGGGTATGGCCCAAGGGGCTTCTGAGTGTAGTGCCTCTTAAGGCAACCTGGCTTGAGGCAGCAATAGTTGATAGCAGGTATTTGTCCTTGAGCTCTTCTTGGAGCCCAGAGAATCAGACTTAGGTCTGTTTCTCTTAAAGCTGCAGCAAAAGCTGCTGGTTTTTTTCAATCTCTTTGTTTTCTCTCCTTGATCTCCTTTTCACCACAGTTATAAAACACCAAGGAGGTAACTTTTACTAAATTATCAAGTGAACTATCTGGAGCAAAGGCTATCTTTTGTAGCCCTTTTTTTAATGTCAGGAGTTGATTGAGTAATATACATGTCTTTAAGCAAAATCTGTCTCTTTATCAAATCAGGATCTATAGACACATATTTTATTATTGCCTCTGATAAATGATCTAAGAAGTCAGAGAGGTTTTCGTCTTTTTCTTGAGAAATAGCTGACAATTTAGGAATGTTAGGTTTGAATTCTCTAACAAGGTTACCATCCGAGGGAATAGAAGTCAAGGTCAGTAAGGCAAAGCATTCTTTTGACAGCTGTATCATCTAAACCTGATTTACAGCAGACATACATGGATGGGTTAGAGTCTTGCTGTAGTTGAGTCACACATAGGGGAGGATATACAAAATGAGAGGTAATATTTACTCTCGGTCATTCTTGTAGATGCATGAAAGTATGAGGGCCAGGCAGAACAGTAAATGTAGGATTCTTGCTTTCTACAGAATGGAAAATTTCTGGTGGCAGGTCCATCCAAGCTAAGGGTCTCAGCAGAGGTAGATTGGGTATGTAAGCCCAGTACTCCTCTCCCTGAACCAAAGGAATACTTGTCGTAGCTGTTAGGATAATAAGCCTTGTAAAGAAAAACTACCAGGCGATTGATCCAAACCCTGGCTGTTAATTAGATGACAAGCCCCATGAACAGTCTGCTGCAGGACTTTCCAGGACAGTGGGTGATGCACTGTCAGGTTCATGGCTCCAGGTCTTGACATGTCCTGCAGGTGGGTGAGATTCTGGCCACACAATAGCTTTGATGGTTGTAATGTCTGCCAATAATCTGTGGAAATATAAGAATATTCTCGGCCCCGATTTAAAAGTGATACCGGACCATTCCAAACACCTGTTCGGAGGTTATGCCAAGCTACAGAGTGCAAGGTCTTCAGACAATAACCAGGTTTTTGTCCCCAACATATCACAGCTGGCAGCAAATCAGAATCAGAGATAGGGTTCAGAAAATTTGGAACATGCGTAACAAAATCTAAATAAATTTGAGGGGAGTTCTGACCCTCTATTCCCCCTTATTTTTGTTTGATTAATTGACCTTTTGATTTAAAATGAGTACACTCAATTATTGCCTGACTTTTGGGATTATTGGGTATCTTTGTGAAATGCTTCATATTCCAGTCATCAGAACAACAAACTTGGACAAAGTTTACTAACATAGGTAGGACCAATATTAGATTTTATTGTTAGCGTATCCTTAAGTTAACAAAGGCTGATACACAATGATATATGATATGTTTACTCTGCTTACCTGAATGACAGGTAGCATGGAAGCTATTTATAGAGGCACGAATACATTTAAGATTGTTATTATTTATGAGATATAACAGGTTAGCTGTAAAATTTCTGTGATTATAACTCTGTTGAGGAACAGGCCCAGAAGCAAGTTCACAGGCAAAATATGGTAACACAATTTGTCCCAGCCTGTGCTATGGTAATTCTAAATGTCTGCAATAAAAGTTTAGAAATACAATGAAAGAATTTATAGGTTTGTCTTGAATTATTAAAAAATGGAAACCAGATTTACTATAGCATCTGCATTATAATCACCAAATGACAATGAATTTGGGGTATTAAAATAAGTTGTAATAGAACCATTAAGGAATGGAGCAATGTGAATGAATATATCCAATAGCACTTTTAAAATTGCTTGTAATAGTGTGGGCTTGAATTGACCACATTGGTGGTGTTTTTTTAATGATCTCTAAATAAGATCTCTAAACTTCTTTGCATAGAAGCACCAAAGGCTTTTATCATAAATCTAATTTTAGCTTTATGTTGGTTAACTGAGGGCGCAGGAGTGATGTTCCTATGCCTGTCTGTCTATCATGGCTGATATAAGGTAGCAGCAGTAACTGAGGCGAGCCTGAACCTAGCAAGGCTGGGGAGGCGGGTCTAAGCCATCAAGTATGCATCCATGATTGGCTGTTTACTAGAGTGGCATTAGTTCTCATCCAGCCGTAAGAGCTTTGTCAGTTAATTTATGAGTACTTGTATGAAGTGAAATACCCTGGGAAAAACAAGGTTTATTGCTTAAAAACTTGTTTTTAACAGGTTCATGTACAGGGTTAAAGGGAGGAGTGGCAATTTCCATGGAAATCAAAATTGGCCTTTTTTACTCCTAAAGAACAAATGTAAGGATCCCTGGGTAAATCTAATTCTGCATGCTGATTGGATGGACCAGGGAATCTAGGGGCACAGAGAGAGTGTTGCTAGTCTGATTAGGACTGGATAAAACCATCTTAATTGGTTTTGAATTATTGGAGTATCGACTCAGAGGTCTCTACTCTTATTGAGGTATTTTATTTGGGCACATGATTTGGTTTTTTGTAAAAGTGTGCCATTTTTACGAAATTTAGATTTACAATGTTTTTTCCAGTGAAACCCTTTCATACAACATGGACACAGACTGGGCGCAGCCTGAGTAGGTAAAGGGACTGGCGCCTTTGTAGATGCTGCATAGTTTTGTCTAATATGTTTTCCTTTGTCATAATTAAAACATTTAATTACATCTAATTTATCAGTAAGGTGTTGGGATACAGCCTGTGTTATAAGCACTGAAGTATGAGTGGAAGATCTAACATTTTGGCATATTTGAATATAAGTGGATAAGTCTTTAATGTGCAGGACTGATGCTAAGGCGCTTTTACAGTCTTCATTTGCACTGTCATATGCTAATTGCTGAAGAATAATTTTAGCAGCCTCTTCATGAGAGACTTTTCTATGTATTGCCTCTCATAATCTAGCTATAAACTGTGTGTAAGTTTCTGTAGGGCCTTGCAAAATTTGCATAAGTGATTTATTAGGTATACCATCCTCTGGGGCAGAAATCCATGCACAACGTAACAGTTCTTTACATTGCTGAAAAGAAGAGGCAGGACACATGCTTGAGATTTTAAATCAGTATATTTGCCCATACCAGATAGCATTTTTAGTGTTATAGCCTGAATGTTTTCATCTTCACTATTTTGGTTACTTTCTGCTTGTTCCGAAATCAGTGTCCTTAATTGTAATTCAAAATGTAGAAATTGTTCGAGTGAAAGACATGTTTGAGCTAGGTGGGTCACATCACTTGGCATCATCTGAAAATCTTGAATTATGTTGTCTAAACAACCCAAGGTGTAAGGAGCCTGAATCCCATTATCAAGGACACTGTCTGAGTTCTTTGAGGAGTAGGAAATTAAAAGCAGTGTGTGTTCCAAATTTTCTTGTGGGATTATCCGAATCATTATCCTCAGTTACTGGGAAACACATAGCCTGAGCAGGGATCATGTTACGGTAGCTGAGATCTTTTGTGAGTGGGGAAGCCAGAGGCGTGCTGTGATGTTTAGCCACAGTAGCAGCCTCCGAGTTGGGTGTGGCGAGCAAAGCCGTGTATGTAAATACATTGGAAAGATTTTGTATTTCTTGACAAATATCTTTGTGAATATCTTGTAACAATGAGCTCACTTGATTTTCTGCAATTTTAAAATGGGCTTCATTTATCTCAAACTCATTTGGAGGCATATTACTGTGGTGATCTGAATTATTTGCTATTGTTACTTTAGGGATCTTTTCTAATTCAATTGCCTTAGCCATTAGTTTGTCTTTTGTAATGGAAATTTGATGGTGGTCTGTGTCTTTTTTTTTAAGCTAATTTGCAAGGATTTGAGAGCTACAAGGACTAAATCAAAGGTAGCTATAGTTTCAGGGTGGAGTTGTTTTTTTTTTTTTTCTTTTTGTGGTTTCTTGAGGGTTTTATCTGTGTTATCTCAAACTCTCATATCCCAAACTCTCATACCATCTTTGGGGAAGGAAGGGTAGAATATAGCTATTTGTTGGAGCAGTCTAAAAACTTTTTTAGGTATTACAGTAATGTTTGCATCTTTCAATAATTTTATAATCAATAAACTAAAGTCTTTATCTTCCATAAATAATGAATATTTTTGGCCCATTTTTACCCTTGGCAATTAAAATAAAAATTTCTACTTGCATCTGAGCAATATTATTATGAAAATACTCCACTTACCTTAAAATTTGTCATGCAAGGTCCAGTGGGTAGTCTCCTGGATGATGGTTGTTTTTTGTTCTGTGAAGGTCCTGTGTTCTGCCACGTTGAGCACCAAATATTGGAAACCCCAAAATTGAGTTCTGTCATACAATTATTGTAGTCCTTTTTCTAGTTTTCCTCACAATCCAAAAAGTTATATTTGTAATCCCATTGAGACATCATTGGAATCCCAGCAATTTAATTCCAGTCTACCACCACCAATGCAACCCACGGCAAGAGTAAAAACACCAAGACATATTCCAAGTTAAGGGCAGCCAAGGGTCCTAAATCCAATCCTCATGAGGACATGCAGACAAAGGCCTAGATCCTAGGCCTCTCCCAGGATTTATTCTCTTGTGAAGAAGGGGGGTGCCTCAGGGATGAGTGACAGTGAGGATGGGGGTAGTTACGTGAGTAACTTGAGCTGGCTGGCCAGGTGCAAGATTGGCATCTCTGTAAATTTGCAGAGATAAGGATATATGGAAGGATCAATTCACATAATCCAATTTAGGTAACAATGGAATTGTTTTGGGAGGCTAACACTTTGGTTTTGATACGTAGGTTCTTGTGCCCTGGGGAGTCATAGCCTCTTTATCTTGAGCCTTGTACATTCCCAGAGCAATTCACTCTAACATCTCTCGTGTTCAATCCTGTACTTATCTGTGTTGTACAGAGAACACTATGCCAGGAAACAGGACTGTCTGTTGGCTATAGAAATTGCCTGTTAGCACCTGGCTAGCCTTATTTGCAATGCTTAGAGCCAATTGAAGAGAGAAGGAAATACCCTGGCCAGCTCTCTACATCAGTGTAAGGAAATAAGTCTCCAAATAATCAAAGTCACAGTAATTGGTTTGCATTCAAGGGGAGACAATGGAGTTGTCTCCTACAATCAACATAAATGTAGTAGGGAGTCACACATGAGTGTTGATGTGTGGATGGTTGGGGGGTTGTAACTAAGTCATTTTGATGGCAGTGTATGTCTACAGGACAACTACAGTCTACATTTCATGGCCTTCTGTTTTTGTTCTGATCGGAAGGTGCCAGGTTACCAAACCTCAGGAGACCTCACCCACAATGAACCAAGGGACTTTCTTGCATAGAAATCTAGAGACCTCACCAGACATCAGAGGCATCAGCAATGCAGAAACCTCACCAGACATTGAAGGTGTCAGCACCCAGAGAACTTTGGGGACCTCAACACAAGTGAGCAAGCAGACAATCCAGCCAGCAAGGAAAGTAATGCTCCATGCAGGGAGGTCCTTTCTTCCCCTTTCCAGGTAAAAAGTGTATTCTGGGAGGAGAGGCAGACTAATCACCCAGGAAGAACTCTAGACTGTGGGACAAAGGTATCTGTCCTTCTGGAATAAGAATTGAGCTTATATTCTGTTACAGATCCACCTGTGGAAAGTCTACCTTGGAGGCTGTGGCACATGTCTCAGTGGGGATGGGTATAAGCTGAGCAGAGAAAAAGCTGCCAGATCAGGGGAGAAGTTTTCCAGTAGATATAATTTTGTTGTAGCTGCCCACAGCAAAGGACCAGGAAAGATAAACCTGGCCCACTCAAACTGTTGCTTTTCTAGTTGGAGTGCCTGGAAGCTTGCCCTGAATGTGGACACCAGGGGTGTCTGTGACTTGCCATGGGTCATACCCTTAGGTGGAGTACTTCCTTTCTATAGGTTTTAGTAATTTTTCTGCTCCTTTTGTGATTCCCTCTCTCCCTGAGGCTTTCATGTATCAGAATGTTCCATTTGTTTAGTAGCTGGTTCTGCATAACTCAAGAAAATAGAATTAAGAGGTACAGTATCCTTCCATACAGGAAGAGAGGAATTGATTTGTTTAAATCCCCCACTACCTCTTCTTGGCTGTGTTTTCAGCAGTTTCCTGCTGATCACCAGTGGGGGGGGGGCGGGACACGACACGGGAAGCAGATGACCTCAGAACTAAATAGCTGACTCAACTCCTCTGAGTCCTAAAGACATCCTTGTTAGAGCTGTTGCTTCTTGAGGTATCCTCCTGGTATTGGTGTGCTTCCCAGCTTATTCAGGGAGTTAAAGAACTGTGAACTTCCCACTATTAGCATATTAAGGTGTAGCTGGGGTGGGAAGAGGGAGCATGGAGTGTGCTTGCTGCAGGCAGAAACTACTGCCAAAAACCCATGCGGAGGACTGGTCTTTAAAATAGACCAATTTGAACTAATAGACTTCCTTTTTCAGTTACAGATACTCAACAGTGCAAGGAGAAATTGGGTAGATTTTCTGAGGATCCTGAAAACTTTGCTGACAGTTTCTAAACCCTAATGATGGCTTCCGAGCTGACCTGGTGTGATGTCCATTTCATCCTTGTCTCCTGCACAGCAGCAGCAGAAAGGAAAAGGATTATAAAGGCTGCAAAGCAGGTCAGTGATGAAACCTTTGCAGCTTCACCCCCTGGTAATCAGTGAACTGCTGCATTATTTAGGTCTCAGGAAGGGCCTGAGTGAAATTATAACACAGAAGGCAGAGAAGCTAAGAAAAAGTTACACATCAAGGCCATTTCAGCTGATATGTGACAAGGGATGCACAAATCTCTGAATCACAATTAACTCAGGTCGATTAGTCAGGGTCCCAGTGAGAACCCAGTTGCTTTTCAGCTTTGGCTTGAAGACACTCTAGGTAAACACACTAATTTAGACTCTGAATATAGAGAAGATCAAACTGTCCTAAGGCAGTACTTTATCAGTCAGTCAGCTCCAGATACTAGGAAAAGGCTCAAAAAACAAAACAAAACAAACTCCAATTGGGCCCACAAACCAAATTTAACCAATCTGTTGATAAAACTTATTTGGTGTTCAGTAACCATGATGAAGTACAGGGCAAACAAGAACTATAAAAGGAAAGCAGACAAGGAAATCAAAAATTTAAAAGTTGTACCTTAATGAAAAACTACAGCCTCAGAACACAAGCCCAGATTATTTGTTTTTTTCCTTCTCCCAAAACAGCAAACCTGGCAAATCCCTTTCAGCTACCAACGGAACTGCCCATTCCCTCTTACTTACTAATGATCCTCTTTCAGCCAGGAAAGGAATCCCCTTTGGGGATTTTTCAGAAAAGGAATAGGCAATGATCTCACTAGGCTATCCTCTCCTACCCACTAAGACTAAGCTACAGATTATCAAGTTCAATAGATTTCCACTTCCCAAAATATAAAGCACTCCATTCCCCAACTATACTGTTTCATCTCTTTGGGAACCAGTACTCCAATCTTGAATGTATCCTACATCTATCTCTAATAAATCTTTCTCATGCATATTTTATTAGCATATCCTGAAGATTCTTTTTTCCATGACAGGAGTCAGCGAGACTGCATACTTACTTTAAAGGGGTTGATTAAGCTCCTTATTTCATCCTGGGTAACCTCAGATCCCAGCTGTGGCAAAGCCATCAGAAAAATTGCCTAAAACAAGATCTCACAACCCCATTAACCATTTCTTTTGTCTTAAGACACAAAAAATAAGTAGTTGAATTTACCTATCCAGATAAAACTCAAGCTGCCTGAGACAACAAAAGATAAAGGACTATGAACTTCATATACCTGTGTATCGATAGACAACCTCAAGTTTCTTTTCAGGAGAGAAAACATCAACCACTCTGGTGAACCAGATAGATAACATGGTTTTGCCTCTCCTAAGTTGATTGTGTGAATAGTCTCACTATTGTCTTGTTTGCCATATTTACTGAAATAATAGTTGTACCTGAACCATAAAAAGACCATGGTCAAATACATCTCAATGCATTCTGGTTTATGAACAATTATCTTATGTGTTCTTTTCTATTTGTTTGTTTAATTTGTGCTAATGAGCAGCTGCTCATTTGTGCTAATAACTACAACTATTTTATTTTATTTGAGTTCAACAATTTTTTTCTTCTTTTTGCCTTTTTTGGGATTTCCATGGAAAACTGTATAGGTTAAAATGTTTGTCTACAATTTAAGTTGGTTTATTGGTAAAATAAGTGTCATCAAAGTTAAGGACACATTACCATTATGGTTGCTAGACAATCAAAATGATGTCAACACTGGTTTTACAAATATGATGCCTATTATTGTCTGTGTACGGTAACTTGGAAGTTGTTCACTGGTAAAAAATAATGTGTTAGTTGTTATGATCTGGTTCTCAAAGATCATCTAAAAATAAAAGATGTTCTAATTAAGATAACTGAAAAGGAGCCCCATGGGCTTGATAAGACTGATAGACAAAACTTTCCTTATTGAATAAAGAAGAAGCTGCTTGGAAACATTTATTCTCATCATTATTCACTAATAGCCCCTTCCCAATTTCCATAGCCTAATGGGAAATACCCCAATAAACAATGTTAAACACATATGCAATATGTTTACCTTGGTTAACATCACATTTTGTGAGCAAAACAATTACTTTCTTATTAGAGATGATCGTTGTACAAAACCAAACTAAGGGACATAGGTTTCCATGTGACACTCACTATTGCTAATTTCATGGTATAGTAAATGTCACATGTTTTCTAGGTGTACAGGTTTTCAAAGGTGTAAAACTAGGGCTGTTTGTGGTGGTAAACTTTTCTTTTGGACTCAATTATCTGTCTTTTTCTTACTTGCAGTCCAGTTATTTTTGGTAGGAGCTACATGTCAAACCAGCATGAGACTACCAGCTAAATGACAATTTTTAAAAGCTTATGTGGTATGTATGTTATGTATGTGTCAGTACACTTAGATATAGATGCTCAGGCATCAAGCAGTCCAGACAATGTCACATGCTAAAAATCAAAGGCTAGACATTATAAACTGCTAAGGTTTATTCATATAATAGGTACAAACACAAAACTGCTTGGAAAAGCTATAAAACAGCTCCAGAATAACTGTAAACTATTTTCTCACATTCGCTTCTGGGTGTTGCAAGGCACTAAGCAGAGGATACTGAGGGCAGATAATACTTTATTTTTTTCAGCAAGTCACCACTCAAAAGAATGGGAAGGGTATCACATCCTTTACTGTGATGGGCTTATCCAGAATGCACAGGGCCACATTGCATTTCTCCACCTTTCTTCCTGTCTTTTTCTGTCCTTCTTCCTCTTTCTTTCTCTGCCTGCCCCATATGGTTCTGCCTCTCTTCTTCTCCTTCTTCCTTTCCCTCTCCTTCTCCTTCTCTTCCTCTAGTACGATGGACTGAAGGAGTGTTCTACCACCGAGCTCCGTCCCCAGCTCTGGCACACTAAAGGAAGAGGGAAGATCCAAGCGATACATAGTTATCTGCAAAACGCCTAGAGCAGAGGCAGCAATAGAGCAGAATTGGGCTTCTGGTTTTACCCTGGAAGCTTGAACTGCTTTACTCCTGAGCTCTAAGCCCTCATATCAGAAGCTCAATGAAGTCAGGTCTTTCCCCAGAGTTCTCTCAAAAACTGATAATATTTGAGTTGAGGGACTCCCAGAAACCCTGGCATGTACTAAGCTTCTGATTTCTGCTTGTGTTTCAGTCTTTGGAGTCCAACAAAGTCACCAAGGTAGGACCAAGTTTCTGCTCTATTACCTCCCTTAACCTGTGAAGAAAGTGGGTCTGTTACCTTTATTTTTAGAGATGAGGGAACTAAAATTCAGAAGCACAATTCCTTAAAGTCACACAATGAATAAATGGCAGAGCTGGACTTAAAACCTGGCCATGTTGGCACACTTAGAATCCCCTGGATCTTCTAGATTGTGACTGACAACATGATTGACAGGGTGCTGAGTCATGCCACTGTCTCTATTGTACACATCCTTCCACATAATTCACTCATTTATCATTGGTTGTGTAAGATGAGATGCAGCCCATATGCATGAGCCTTTGAGATTCTAGTGAAGAAAGATTATCACAGATCATGCAGGAGGGTCTGACATGTATGTATACTGGTTTGGGATTTTGGAATTTTCTAGGGTGAGCTCATAGATCTTCCAGTTGTTCTTATCTCTGACTCAGGCTAGTAGGCCTTACAGCAAAGTTCAGGGGATTTGTCCTAGGGTATTGCCCAGGTTTGGGTAAGTGGAGAGGAGTGGCCCCATGACCCCAAGTGTATTAGCTACTATTAGTTAGAGGCTACCAAGCCCCTGGAGTTTTTCTATTCTTGGGTCAGATAGAATTAAAACTTATTCAACAGAGAGGCACAAATAAATACTGGCCCATCCAGGGTCTCAAGCAAAGTTTTCTCATGCACCCACCGTGGGAAGACCAGTCAGGAAACTCAGGGGAGAGAACTGGCTTCAGGGTGACACCGAGGAGTTATCTCCATGAATCACTTACTTCTTTGGGTTGTAACCACTTTAGTTACTAAGAGACCCTCAGAATTGCTCTTTTCAACCCTTTGCTCTCTCTTCCCCCTCATCTCTTGCTTCAGAATCAAAGGGCGCAAGCTCAGCCTGCCTCCTGCTAAGGCCCTCCTTTTTAGGTAGTTGGGAACTAACCTACGCCATGCAGATTCCAGTGGGTAGGTGAAAACCGATTCTATCCTTGGGATCTGGTGGACTTTGTGTCCTTGAACTGAGAAAGTCCACTGCTTCTCTTCTTTTCCTCCTCTCTCTTGCCTAGACACACTGACACATCACACGCGTGCACACGTGCACTCACACATGCACACTCCCCTCATCTTTCTTGTTCTTTCTGCTCTGAGGCTGTCATCTGTTAGGATACTCAAGTCCTTTCACTTTCTCAGGTGTTATTTCAAAGGGAAAGGTGAGAACATGAGTGGGAGCTCTGCGTTTTCTCATGGCTCTGGAGTGCATTTACCATTCCTCCTGTAACCAGCTCCCTCTGGCTCTTGGGTCCTTGTTTTGGGGAGACAAACACCGAAGCCAACAAAACAGCAAACAGCGGTGGGGGGGATGGCTACATGTGTGTTTAGTAGACAGGATAAAAGGGAAACGCTCTGCTAGTTGGAGAGGGTTTTTTTCATAAGGTGGACTTTGTAGATGTTTAAGTCCAGAGGTCTTTTATACAGTTTTTGGCAAGAGTACAACCATCTGCTCAAACTATACAGCCTCTCAGTGTTACTCCCTGAGCTGCTTCTCTGGTCAGCTTGCTCCTCTCTCCACCTTGGTTTTAGTATTACTAAAATGCTTTTTGCCTTGAGTTTATCTTACTACATAAAATAGCATGCTCTTTTTAACTTACTAGGTACAGAGCCTCTCTAGACTTTTAAATTCTCTATGAGTGCTTTGTATATGTTACAGGTCCCTAGATATAAAGACCTTTTTTGGTGACTTTTTGAGTAAAGCCAAGCTGTTGGGTACAATTTCTTTTCCTGCCTTTCTGATCCATTGTGAAAAATGCAAAAAAAAAAAAAAATTGCATTCTTTCAGGGGTTCAGAACCTGTAGAAGCTATATTCCAGGGGCAAGAATGCTTGTCCTGTGGTTATGATGATAACATGACTGGCTGGTATTTCCTGGTCCTGATGATATAGGCGAAACAAGCTCTCAACCTACTAGATGTCTGGCACGAGCCTATGTTCTCAAAAATTGAAGAATGCATTTTAGGAGAACGGAGGTTAAGAGCAGAATATATTTATTGAGAGAAAGAAAGCTTCTATCAGAGAAAGACAGAAGGAGTTCTGGGTGGGTTGCCAAGGATCTTGTCTTTTTCTAGGGATTTTATAGAGCAAACCCCAAGGTGAGGTGGGTCTAAAATGGGGGAAAATGGGAAATTGCAAGGTGAGTATGAGGTGGTACAGAACTGTGGTCTACCAATAAGATTATGAGTATAATTGCTCAAGTAAAATTTATTAAATAGGGACAAATGGAGAAGCCAGTCACATAGCAAGCAAGCATGCATATAGAGCAGGGGCTCTTCCTGTAGGGGGTTGGATTAGTGGCTCCTTCTGGCCTCCTAAAGGTGATAGAGACCTATTTAGAATAGCAATCCCTTCCTGGGATTTAGCTCAGTGGCATAAGCGCCTGCCTGGCAAGCCAGAGGTTGTGAGTTCAATCCCCAGTACCACACACACACACACACACACACACACACAAAGAATATCAATCCCTGATGTTTATTCTTAGGACATGAGTGCATTTGTTTGAGTGTTTGTTTTGAGGTCTGGACCACAGTAGGAGGTGTCTCCCCAACAGTTACAAGGTATCTGGCCTTCTGCACTGATTTCTGGGAGGGCCCAGCCCTATCTAACTGCCTGTTAATACTTCTATCTAACTCGACAGATTTCTACATGACAGCAGGGAAGTCTAGACTAGTAATGACAGGAAGCTGGGGTGGGCTTTGTGTGCAGTCTGATCCCAGTAGGGGTGGACTGCCTGAGGAAGCTTTATAAGGGAACCTAAAATAATCCTGACTGTTCCTCTCTTTTCTTTCTCTTTCTCTTTTCAGATGTACACAGAAAAACTTTAAAGGTACAGTGGATTTTACTAGATTATCAGTAAATCAATGTCAATCCCTAAAATGTCAACTTTCATTGTATTTTACAAATCAAAGACCTATTTAAAATGGAAAATTTTTTAAAAGCTATTTTTTTCTTTTTTTCCCTTTTTTTAATTTAAAGAGGGGGAAAAAGCAAAATAGAAAAAAGGGTAGAAACAATACAGAATTTCAAAAAAAATAAACAGTAAGAAATCACTAGTTGATACATTACATGCTGTCTTCTTGGATATAGTTGTTCAAGTTACAGAATTAAAGCATACAAAGTGGACATTCAAACAGTGAGGCTGCAAACAGTTCTGTTCACCAATCCAACAAAAACTTAGCAACATGGTTATTAATCCTACACATTTAAATAAGCATGTAGTTATATCTTTTAGAGCACTTTCTTTCCCTCCTTTTGCTTTTTAAGTCCATTATCTTGTTTAATTATATCATGTTTCAGGTTGCTCAGTACCTTACTAATTTGTTTTGTTGTTGTTATTTACTTTTTTCTTATTTTCTTGTTTATTATTATTTTTATTTAATTAATTAATTAATTTTATTTTGAAGGTAATAAAATACAGCAGAACAAGACAGGAAAAAGCCAATTGAGACAGTGCAGTGAAATTGGTACAGAACTTCACAGCAGGTTACCGGGATAACAGCAATAGGTACAGCAGTATATCTCATTATCTTCACAATAGTTGTTCCTTCAATCAGGTAGAGCAATAGTGAAGGAAATACCGAAATTATAAAAGCATAATATTGAATAGAGCAATACTATTGATCAGAACAGAGCAAAACAGAGATAAAAATATTTGCCTTCAAACAGATGGCAGAAAAAAATCCTCCTTATTTGCTATATTGCATATAGTCAAGCTCGCAAGAGATGCTCAGATCTCTGGCTCTCACCTGCTAGCAGCGAGGTGGGGGTGGGGCTATGAGATGGAGGTTTGATTCTTAGCCCGCTCACAGCCTCCCACCAGAGCGGTGTGCTGGCTGCCCATTTTCCCAGCGCCCCAAGTTCCAACATGGCGCGGATCTCAGGAAACGCTGGTATGGTTCTTGCCCTGGGGTGGCTGTGGCTTGGGAGGCCACAGTCCCTTACCAGAGCAGTGTGCTGGCTGCCTGTTTTTCCAGCGCCCCAAAAGCTAATTTTTTTCTATACTTCTATAAATATAAGTTAGGGAGTAAAAAGACAAGGTCATAAACTTAGTTTTATAATAAGGGGAGAAAATGAAAAGAAATCCCATTTAGCAAACTGCTGGTCTTTTTTGTTTCTCCTTCTCTCATTTGTTTTAAGTCTGTGATATTAACAGAAAAAAATACATTGTCTGGCTTTGAAGGCCTGTAATGCCTTCATTACTCTGTTCTGATCAGTTTTTATACTATTTTGTTTTGTATGAATTCATTGTGTGTGAAGATATAGACAACTATTTAGAAGAAAACAAGTGACATTATGGTAGCCACTGTTGATCTCCTGTTGTCTTGCTCTGAAATCTGTGTCACTTGCATTGTTTTCTTCTGATCGGCTTTGTTCTATTTTGTTCTATTTTGTTTTACCCTCTTTAAAATAAAAAAAAATTAAAAAAAAAAAGAAAAAATACACTCAAAGTAGCTTGGTGTATTAAAAAATACTGTTATGTTTTACATAAAACAGAAATGCTATTTGATACCCATAGGGCAAATTTTAACTGACCTGTCTATAATTGTAAACCTAAAACTAAATTAAACTGAACTAAAATAAAAAGATTGTTATAATTCAGCATGGCCAGAGCATCTAAAAGTATGCTATGATTAAATGCAATTGTTTCATGTGTTCTATATGTTTGCTTGTCTGTTTGGTTGATAATCTGTTTTTAATAACTGGCTAAAGTACCTGCAGGTAATCCATTAAAAATGTTTTTTGAGCTTATATTAATTTCTTGTTTTATTTTATTATTTGCCCTTATAAACTTTTGGCTGTGTTAGAGCTTTCATAAGAAATTGGTTATGCAGATATTCAAGGGTTACCAAACTCAAAACATTAGAGAGTAAAAACTACTAGATTCAAGGTTTGCAATAAAACTTGCAAACAAAAACCTTAAAGTCTGGTAATGTGAAGAGTAATCCAGATCACTATGTACATTTCTGCGTGTTAACTTTTGGGCACACATTATCCTCTAAAAGTTCTATTTTAATTGCTTTACAGATAAGGGAATATTTATGCCATTAGCCCAAATGCCTTTTGCATGACTAATTTAAAATTGGTTGTTATGATAAATATAAAGATAGTTTCAAAGTTGGTAATATGTTTTGCCCAAAACTGTTAGTCAATCAAGGTAATATTTACCTTAAAAAGTAGTTCTATAAATGCAATATCCATTGTTTCCCTTGTACAATAACTTAATTTTTTTAAGCCAGGCATGGTGGTACATGCCTGGCTTTAAAAAGTTAATACATTAACTTGGGAGGCTAAAGCAGGATGGTTGCTATTAATTTAACGGGGGTACATAGAGAGTTCAAAGTCACCCCAGAATACAGAGAGACCCTGGCCCAAAAACCCAAAACCATAAAACAATAACAACAAAAACTCTTACAAAACAATCCTCAATTTTTCTTTAGTTAAAAATCATATATATACTTTAAAATGTTAACTATGGTATGATCATTCCCACAAGTAATCTAAAGAAATTGTTAAAATCAGTAAATAACTATAAATGAGATAAATTCTTATAAATGTTCATAAAACACCTGTGTCATCAGTTAAGATATAAATTCAAGTATTTTGACTTAAAAGTTTATAAACATAAATTATATTTTGTTCTATCAAATGTGTTTTTGTAATTTTAAGTATATGTTTAGTATTTCTTTGAGCTTACTAATAGTTAACTCTTAATAATATAATTCTATGCTAAAATATATAAAAAGTTTCTCCCACGTGGGGACCATTAGGCCTGCACAACAACTGGACAAAACTCCCCTCTGTGGCTAAAAAAGTAGCTCCTGAGTCATTTTGCTTTTGGGCTGGTGGTGTGTAATTCAGTGACTGAGTACTTGTCTAGCCTGTGAAAGTTCCTGGGTTCAGTTCCCAAGACCACAAGAAAGAAAGAAGAGGACAAGGTATGTGTGTGGTGGAAGGAACAACCATCATTTACAATGACATAGATAAACCTGAAAGATTACGGCATGTGAAATAAGCCAAACAACAGGAAAAACCCCCAAAACAACCCTGCACGATCTCACTTTTATGTGGAGTCTATAAAATTCAAATTCACAAAAACAGAGCAGAACGTGGTTATAAGGGATCACAGGGCCTGTGGGTGAAATAGAAAATGTTGGTCAAAGAGTGCAAATCTCCAGTTATAAGAACAATCTTTGGAGATTATATATATATATATATATATATATATATATATATATATATTTTTTTTTTTTTTTTTTGGTCTTTTGTGTTTTTGAAATAGGGTCTTGCTATGTAGTTCAGGCTGGTCTCCAGATCACTTTATAGCCCAGCCTGGTCACGAATTTGTAATGATCCTCCTGCCTCAGCCTCCCAAGTGCTGGGATTGCAGGCATGTGCTGCCACACCCAGCTACAATTAGTAATATTGTGCTGTATACTGGGATACTGGAAAGATTGTTTCCAGTGTTCTCGCCACACACACAGATTATGGCTGTATAAAAGCAAGAGAACTCTTTGATTTTACACTGAACCAAATCTTCAACCCTTTGAAAAATGTTTTCTAAATTACTTTGAGACAAAGTCTTGCTAAATTGCTGCTACTCAGCTGGGCTTGAACTTGTGAGCCTCCCAGATACTGGTAGTATTGGTGTGTGCACAGTGTCTGGACACACACTGTCCTTACTAAGATGATGGACGCTCCACCTTGCTGCTACATGTGCACAATGTAGAGGTGTCACTGAGGTTCTTTGCTTCAGCACCCTAAACTTTCGGGTCTTACATCCTTTACAGGATCTTAGCAACATCACCAGTCTCCAATTCCAGCCTGGCAATAGCAATATTTGTCCTTTCTCTCCAGTTTCCTAGACTGGACAACTGGCTGAACGTCCACTGAGGGGGTTTTAGTCTTTGCTTCCTCTAAAAGCAGATAAGGAATTCAGAACTTCCTTCCAATCTTTAATCATGTATGGCCATTAACAATAAAAAATACATTCTTTTGGTTTTAAAAAACGAGACCCATGACTTATCAATTTAACCACTATTAAACATATTTAAATCCCTTCAAAAATTACTGCTTTATAGACCTTTTAAAAGACCAAAGGGACTTATATAACAACATCAAAGTGTTAGGGTACAATGTTCAAAGTGATAATTCAGGTATTATGACTGTCTTGCAGGGCAACACAAATTAGGAATAATAATAAAAACAGACCCCCAAAAGAAGTTATCTGGGTCAAAAACAAATATATGTGGTTTTGCTCTGCCTTCTTCTGTGTCTTTATATAAAAGTTAGGACAAGACACAGGACGAACCTGATCATTAATATTAATTTCTCTTATTCTATTTATTGGTTCCACCAACCTTTTAGGCCTTTTACCTCATTCCTTTACTCCTACAACACAACTATCTATAAACCTAGGTATAGCTATTCCACTATGAGCAGCAACAGTAGTTTTAGGATTCCGACATAAAACTAAATCATCACTGGCACACTTCCTTCCTCAAGGAACACCAATTCTACTTACCCCTATACTAGTAGTAATTGAGACAATTAGCCTATTTATTCAACCAATAGCCCTAGCCGTTCAACCAACTGCTAACATTACTGCTGGTCACCTGCTTATACATCTAATCGGAGGAGCTACACTAGCACTAACCTCTATCAGCCCTTGTACAGTTCTGATTACATTTATTATCCTTCTATTATTAATAATTCTAGAATTTGCTGTAGCAATAATTCAAGCTTATGTATTTACTTTATTAGTTAGCTTATTATCTACACAATAATGCCTAATGACCCACCAAACACACACCTATCACATAGTAAACCCCAGCCCTTGACCCCTTACAGGAGCACTATTTGCCTTCTTATTAACTTCAGGCTTAATTATATGATTCCACTTTAACTCCAAAACACTATTAACACTAAGTTTCTTAACCAATGCTTTAACTATATACCAATGATGATGAGATATTGTAGTACAAGAAGGAACTTATCAAGGCCATCATACAACAATTGTACAAAAAGGATTACGATACGAATAGTCCTGTTTATCATCTCTGAAGTGTTCTTTTTCTCAGGATTCTTCCAAGCATTTTATCACTCCAGTCTAGCCCCTACTCTCTAATGCCTCCTGGGTCATTAGAGAGATTGGAATTCTCATTCCCTTTATGCCATTTCCTGGCATCTGGGGAAAGTGCACACTCCATAAAATCCTCACAGCCTGGTGACCTGCTGATCTCTGACAGAGTCACACATCCTCCTCCTTGGAATAGTCCTCAGAATTTCCAAAGTGATGAGTGTCTTTTATATACTTATAAGGTGACTGGTGGCTGGGCCCGAGATGAGGGTTGGTCACTGGAAGATCATGTCATGCACTGTGCACACAGAGCAGTGATGGTAAACCTTTTAGAGATCGAAAGCCAAACTGCAACTTGTGCCCACTTATTCATTGCAAAGGTGCAATTAAACCTGAATATTGAGGTAGTAGTTTAAAAAAAAAACTCATAAGTTGATGTATTTTGTTTTAAAAGAAAAATACAATAACACGCATGCTATAGGTTTGCCACCACTGGCTTAGAGGGTGAGATCTTACAGTTACCCACTCCCCGAGCTCCAGGGAAGTTGAATTGGTCACCTGGAGCCAATGATGTGTGGTAATGAATTGTGCCTACAAAACGAAGCTTCATAAGACCTCAAGAGGATTGAGTTGGATGTGCTTCTGGCTCAGTGGATGGATCCATGGGGAGGGGAGGGTGGCCCACTCCAATTGGAGAGGGACAGAAGATCCTTGAGAGGTTGGCTTACACATCTTTCCATCTGGCTGCTCATCTGCATCCTTTATCATATCTTTTTTTTTTTTATTGGTACCAGGGATCAAACTCACGACCGTGCGCTTGCAAGGCAGAAGCTTATGCCACTGAGCTAAATCCCCAGCTCCCTACCATGTCTTATTAATAAACAGCAATTGTAAATAAAGTGTGTCCCATGTTCCGCAATCCATTTCAGCAAATTAGTTGAACTTGGGAAAAGAGTTGAAAGGAATTCAATTTATGACAGGTTGTCAAAAATTCTGGAAGTTTAGACTCTCAGATGGTATCTGGAGTGAAGGGCCAGTCTTGGGGGACTGAGCTGTGAGCCCGTGGGATCTGACAGCCTCAGCACGTAGACAGTGCTGGAACTGAATTGCAGAGAGGACTCTGACCTGTGTCCACTAGAGAGTCCACCGGAGAGCTGATCTCCTGTTTGAAGTGTGGGACGGCCCTGGCTCCCTCACACTGGGTCACAGCGGTATTCTGTGATGAGTGCTGGGGGGAGAAAGTGCACTTTGGCCTGTTGTTTTCCTCTCTGCTTCACATACCACACAGAACGGCCTTGTCTGACAATGAAAAGAGGTGCCCCATAAATTGTACTTAACAAATTTAAAAGCCTAATTAAAAAAATACTGGTCCTGGGGGATGGCCCTGTCATCTGTCTGGTGGTTTCCTTGATGCATGGCAGCTTGTTCCCAGCCCTCAAAAGCATTGCTTCAAGGAGGTTGTACAGGAGACTGTTAAAAGGGGCATCACAAAACCTACCGGATTAAATTATGAACTTAAAACTTTTTTTTGAGATGGGATCTTGCTACGTTGTCCAGGCTGGCCTCAAACTCACCATCCTTCTACCTGAGCCTCTCAAGTTTTGGGGAGGTGAGGGGTGGGGACAATGCTAGAGATTAAACCCCAGGCCTTACATATGCTATGCAATCACCACCATTGAGCTACATATCAAGCCCCTTATAAACTTTTATTTTGAGGCAGTCTCACTAAAGTAGCCCAGGCTGGCCTCCAAATCACAATCTTCCTGGTAACTGATATGACACCACAATAACTGGCTGAATCTAACTTTTTTTAAAAGAGTAAATCTAGGGCCTTAGCGCTAGCCTGCATTTCCAGCCCTTCTTTTATTTTTTATTTTGAGGCAGGGTCTCACTAAATTGCCCATCCTAGGGTCAAATCTGTGATCCTTTTGCCTCAGTCTCCCAGAGTGTAGCGTGACAGACAGGCTCCACCACACCCGGGCCTGAATCTAAATTTTTAAACAGATATCAAAATGAGTCTGCTAAGATTGACCCTAATTATGAAGCTTCAGAGGCTAGAGGTGCAGCTTAGTGTTAGGGTGCTTGTCTAACATGCTTGAGGCCCCAAATGCCCCCTCCAACAATGAAAAAAAGCAAAGTCATCTTTCTGAGTTGGACAAGGTTCCGAGAAAACTGACCCAGCAATGGGTGTACTGCACAAATGTTTATCGAGGAAGTAACTCATAGAACCTTTAGCGATTTGGAAGTGGTAACCTACTTTTACCCTTGTTACCGACTCCCTCATACTGTAGGCTGCCCCTCTTTCCTTCTGTGTTTGATATCTTTAACAAACAAGCAAAAAATCAACAAATTCAATATCCTATATATTCTCCCCACCTCTGCTTGGGAATAAAAAATACAAAATCAGCAGCCAGGTAGAAACAAGCTGTGAAAGGATGCAAATGTAAGTTATTTGCTTTCCACTATCATGTTTTCTGCTGCATTCATATGCTGGCTGAAATACGATTTCCTTGATATTTCTTTAAATTTGTAACTATTATTAACTGGAACACAGGTATCATTGCCATGTGAAAAGGAGGATGTCCGAAGCTGGGAGTGGTGGCACATGCTTATAATCCCAGGCTCAACGTCAAATAAAAGCACCACTTCATGCCTATCAGCTTCCAGGCCCTGCCTTACAACAGGCCCTAGGATTTAGTGGAAGGAAAAAATAAAAGCAAAAACCCTGCACTGGGACACTGTAAACGCTCTGTGTTCCACACTACAGGACCCAGAGAATAGGTTTGACTCTTAAAAAGTCTAATACTACGTAAAAGTGAGGATTATTTATTGCATGTCTGTTGAAAAAAACGTGGTATATATTCCTATACCTGCAGATACACCAGTCCGCGTTGAAACAAAGCTAGCGCTGCGGTGATGTAAGACTTGAACCCAAGTTGACCTCCCAGCGAGATCTACCGTGTGGGATCCTAGAGAGGCCGCAGGTCCCGCCCCTCCCCGCCCGGACACACTCAGGGTTGTAGGCTCCGGAGCTCTCAAACCCTGAGCGCCCAGGCTCCGGCGCGCACACTGCCACCCCCTGGCGCAGGTGAGAAACTGCAGCTCAGACGTGTAAGTCCCTTGGCCAAAGCCACCCAGGAAAGGGTGCAGAGCAACAAGAACTGGGCGAAAGGTGGCAACCGTTCGTCGCACCCCAGCACCTGGCTTCCCTGTGCGGCCTGGAAAGGCCTCCAGATCCACCCAGGGCGGCTGCAGGGCCTCGACTCAGGTCGCACCCAGCACTCTCCGCAGTCCCAAGCGCGACCTTTGGGTCCGCAGGAACCGGGAGAGCCCGCAGGGCGCTGCCTGTAGCTTGGGACGACGGTAAATCCGCAACCCCAGCTCCTCGTTTCCCTTCCGGGGGTTCCCCATCCCCAAGGCTGCGCTCAAGCGCACCCCACAGCCTCGCCCAGCTGCCCCGGGCACTCCGCCCCCCACTGGCTGAGGACCGAGGGTTTCGCGCGCCACCAGGAGGCCGCTAGGGGAGGAGGAGCCCGCAAAGCCCCGCAAGCCCCGGACGAGGGTGGCAGCGCCTGGGCCCACTCACTGGCGAGCTACCGGGGACCGGTCGCTGGTCCCTGCGCTCTGTCCAGGAACCTAACAGTGGCCCTAACCAAAGCCAGAGCTTCTCCGAAGTGGAATTTCAATGTTTAAATCCTTTCCAAACTCACCCGGAATCTTAATTCCTATTGCCACAGTATAATAGGTAGTGATGAGGTCCTCACGGTTGGAGTTAGCGTCTTTATTAAGGGCTTGGGAGAGGGAATTCGGTCTCCTTTGGGCTCCTACTTTTCACCACATGAGGATACTCATACGTCTTCTTGATCTTGGACTTCTCAGATTCTAGAAACTGAGAAATGTATTTCTTTCTTTTTTTAAAAGTAAAATATTATACTTTATCTTCAGGAATGTAAAGGTCACTAAACTGAAGATGTCTACAGAGTTGACTTCTTTTTAAATTTTTTGCTTTAAATCAGTAGTCTAACAAGGATTAGAAAAGATAAAAAATGTACTTCTTTTCTTTGTAAAGGTTATCTAGTCTCAGATATTTTCCTACTGCAGATTGAGACACAGGATCAGCACCGTTTGGGAAGGGACAGAGCTCCTGTCACCTTGATTTGGGTTGTATATTCCTGTGCTGTAACTGAGGACTTTTCACTGGGAAACCACGAGACCCTCTGGGGGTTCCCTCATTGGCTTCTTGGGATCTGTAAATCCCTTGAAATTCTATTCCAGGTGTTGTATCTAGCTGAAAGTGCTTAGAATGAAAAAAATGTAGCTTTCATCGTATTCAACAAACTGTGAGATTTCCCCACCTTCACTCCTTGAGGGTGATAGATTAAATCAAAATGGGTTGCATGTTAAATCACCCCGAGAGTTCTCGAACTTAGGAAGCCTGGAGTGGTGTACTTCGCCACTTAACACAATGGGATAGGATGCCAGGCATCAGAACAGCAGCTTTTTAAAGATCCACGGGTGACTGCAATGCACAGGAGAGTCTGAGAACTGCTGTTTATAATTACTAGCATAGTTCTGGAAATGCTCAGTTCCAGATTAGAGAATGATTTTAGGGAAAGATGGTGAGGAGATCAAACTTGCCTGCCCCTACCTGCAGGCTCTTCAGCCGGCTGTACCCGCTCTGTGGGTTCATAGCCTTGTGCATTCCCATTTCCATTTCTCCTGTTGCTGTAAGAGGCCCTGTGACAGTCACACTGTGACATTCTCCTCTGCCATGGGGTGTAGGGGAAGAAAGTTGCAGCTCATCGGGTCCCTGCTGAGAGAAGATGGGAGATCCCAGGAACCCCACTCTTTCCCACCAGATCTGAGCTGGACCTTGGATTCTCTTTGAAGGATTCAGAGGAGCAGGCATGAATAGGGGCCACACTTAGGGTACAAGAGCTGTGGACTGGAGGTGAAGTCAGTTGGATTCAGGTCCAGCTCTAGAGTTAACTGGTCATGGGAGGGAGCTGGGGTGAATTTTTCAGACTTATTTCACTTAGTATTATGATCTCCTTATCTTATAGTGGCCCTAAGGTTCATCCTGCCATCCCACAAGATTATTTATGCACAGTTTGGATTTGGATTATGATACTTTCTTTTTCTGTATCTCACATACAATCCAGGAAGGACTACAGGATCATTCCAAGAAGCAGCGCAGGAGCCATGAGGCTTTACAAAGAAGTTCAACCCCTTCTGCTTCTGTCCTCCAGCAAGTTTATTTTGTTGCACACATGTGATAACAGCAGAAATCTGGTTAAGTAACATTCAAATTTGTTTGAATCGTATTTCAATTTGCTTCTCCTGTGTCTGTTAGGTTATATGTGGATGGGTGAGTTTGGTAACTGAGCCTGATGACACAGAGTAGGTGACACACAGTGGTGCCTGTCTCAGTGACAGATTGGTCTTCACCAGAGTCCGTGTTTCCCACTGTGTCATTATCTCTAAAAACGAAACCCAGTTAATGCTTTTGGAATTCTCATACTAGAGTGAACATGGACTTTATCCGTGAATGTGATTTATTTGTACTCTCCATCTTACACCCTTAATTAGTCATTTTAAACAGGCCTGTTCGGCCAACCTAAACTTACTCATGAAGAGTTCTGTTCTCTGTGTCAGGGATTGTGCTGTTTTTCTTGGTATTCACTGATGTAGTCAAATAAATGAGCCTAAAAGATGTAACCTTTTTTTTTTTTGATACAGAGCCTTGTTATGTTACTGAGATGGGCCCCCAAACTCCTAGAACCAAGTGATCCTGCTACCTCAGCCTCCATAGTAGCTGGAACTACTAGGCTGCACCACTGTGTTCAATTCTGTATGTTTTATACAGAATTGTCTATGTTTAAACATGCAATTATGTTTTAGGTTTCTTATATAAGAGAAACTATGATATTTAAGTTCTCTGCATCAGACTTATTTCTCTTAGCATTATGATCTCAAGTTCCACTCATTCTTCCTGCAAAGGCTTGCTTTTATTCTTTATGACCAAATAATAATCCATTGCATACGTATGCATTTTCTTTAGCCATTTGTCTGTGGAGGGAGGGCATCTAGACTATTTGTAGAACTTAGGTATTGTGAATTGTGCTGGTATAAACATAGGTATACAGGTATCTCTATAGTATGATGTATTTAATTCTTCTGGTAATAAATCCAGAGATATATCTCGGTCAAATGGAATTTCTACTTTAATTTTTTGAGGAATCTCAAAAATACTAATTTCCTTGCTGGTTGAACCAGTTTACATTCTGACCAACAATGAAGAAGGGTTTCTTCTACCCCTATCCTCACCAGCATTTGGTGTTTTTTTGTTTTTTTTTTCAGTGACAGCCATTCTGATTTCGGTAAGATGGACACTCCTAGTCATTTTGATTTGCACGTCCTTAGTGACTAAAGAGGATGAATATTTTTCAGTACTTTTTGGCTGTTTGTGTTTCTTCTTCTTTCTCCTTTTGAGAAGTATTGACTCAATTCATTTGCCCATTTTTTTGATTGGGTATTTTTGTTTGGGGGGCTAATTTCTTGTGACATATATATATATATGCATATACATATATATATATATATATATATATATATATATATATATATATTCTAGTTTTTAGCCCTCTATCAGAAGAGTAGCTAGCAAATCTTTTCCCCATTCTGTAGGTTGTCTTTTCACTTTGTTGATTATTTTCTTTTTTTGTGCAGAAGCTTTTTAACTTGATGCAAATCCATTTGCTTATTAGTGACATCGTTTCCTGCACTGTCGGAGTTCTGTTCCACAGGAAGTCTTTGCTGTGCCTGTGGAGTCAGGCATTTCCCCTATGCTCTCTTCCAGTAGTTTCATAGTCTTAGGTTTTACACCTAGGTCTTTGATCTTTGATCCATTTTGAACTGAGTTTTGTATAAGGTGAGGAATATGTTTCTAGTTTCAACCTTCTGCACATGGATAAATAGTCTTTCCAGCATCATTTTAAAAGAGGCTATATTTTCTCCAGTGTATGTTTTTAATCTCTTTGTCCACAACTATAATAGTGTAATCTGGGTCAGGGCATAACTAAATCAAAGAATGATATCTAGGGCACAGGAAGAAGACAAGAGGATTGTTTATTAAGATGAGGGAAATAATTCCCAATAGTCAGGAAGGGATTCAAAAGTGGCTGCCAAGAGGACTCATTGTCTAGTTTTTATACCAAAAATGACAGGTCTTAGATCTCTCTGTGTTAAACTAAGGTCAACTAAAGCAAGATCATTGAAAGTAAAAACGGGCCTATCAGGAGTTGAGGCTGACAGCAAGTGTATGTCTGCAGATGCCACTTGGCCACTATCCTATCACGTGGTGCATTCAAGAGCAACGTGTTACCTTTCCAGAAAGGTAGCAGCGGAAGTTGTCACTGTGACCATCCCTCACTTTGCTTGTTACATCCCTGAAATTAATTGTCCCTCTGGTTCTTGTTAACCCTTGGCCTCAGGGTTTTGTGGAGGCCTGGTCATCCTAAGTGTATCTTGGGCCCAACATCTCTCTAGCTACCTGCTGTCTTCTAACTTGCCTGTCTATAATACAGTCAGAAGGCTGGAGGTGCACGCAGGGTCTTCTGCTCTGTCCCACTGCTCTATATATCTATTTTTGTGCCAGTACAGTACTGCTTTTGCTGTCATACCTTTTGTTCTGGTATTATGATTCCTCTCACTTTTATCTTTTTGCTCAGGCTGCTTTGGCTACTCTGGGTGTCTTCTGGTTATATGTTCTTCAATCTGCAAGATTTTCACAACAGAAACCTGTGAGGCAGGAAAGGATTCAAATGTTAGATGCCTATTAACAAATTGTTGGCGACAGGTGATGAAATGAGGTGCTGGGAACCTGGGAGAGGGGGAGGAAGAGCCCTTCTTACCTCCGGTCAGCATGGTGATTGCAGTATCTGAGGATCCTTAGCTGAAACTGCATCCAGTGTGCTTTACTGCACGATGGCACTGCTAACTAAAAAAGGTGAAAACAGGAAAATCAATGGACTTAGAGGACAATATTTTCCATTGTTTGCATTGGCAAGTACATGATTCTGTTTCTAACAGAATAGTGGTAACAGATAGTACAAATTATATACAAAACAGTTATTACCATTCCGTAAGCATTCTCTAGAATGTGCTTTCCCACTAAGTTCCAAAAAAATTGCATAATGGAGAGTAGAATTCAGGTCTCTTGCTTTTCTAACTTTCAGTCACTAAGTTAGTGTCAGTGTATCGTGTTGTCAGTGTATCGTGTTAACATTTGGATGTGGAGAAGAACATGGGTAAACCTGAAAAAGTTTTGAGGTACATATACTATTTTTGATGTTTGATTTTGTAGGGGTACTAGGGATTGTCCCTTGGGCTACTCTATCACCAAACTACATTCCCAGGCTTTTCATTTTTTATTTTGAGCAAAGATCTTGCTAAATTACCCAGGTAAAATTTGCACTTGTGATTCTTCTGTCTCAGGCTCCCTCTGTGCTAGAATCACAGGCTTATGCCACACCTGGTTTTGTATGGCTGTGCTGGGCATCAGGCCTGGAGCCCTGTGCGTGCTCAGCAAGTGCTCTACCACTGAGCTCTGCCCTCTGATTTTTTAAAATTGAACCTAATTTGTCTTAAAAAACAGCCTCATTACCTGAACTATCTTTATGAACATTAATGTCCTGGTTATTTAACACTAGAGAAAGAATATCCTTCAGCCTTCAAAGTAGTCTAGAAACCAGTGAGTTTGGCTTATAGATGTATTCTTAAAACAGTTAAAGTAACACATCAAAGTATGCATTTTAAAGGGGAGTTTATTTTCATTAAAAATGGCTATAAAGGATTCAGGCATTGAGAGGAGCTATTGAATTTCTTTTGCTTTTAGATGGAGCAATGATGAACACTTTCTGCTTAACAAATACTCATTTGATCACCCTGGCTAGAAATCTGGGGATAAGGGGACATTGGATAAAAATTGCCTTTACCAACCTGGAGTTGGAAGTTAGTAATATTGCTGATACTAGGAACAGGACAGAAGATATTGCAATCCGTGTTTAGGATGTTGAATAAGAGGCCAAAAAAAAAAAAGGAGCAAGGTGATGCCTGAGCCCACAATTTAGATAGCTGGATGGAAGCTGTCATCTCTGTTGAAGTCCAAAATGTCCTGGAAGGTGAGCAGGAAATTATCTTAATGAACCATTTACTTGGAATCAAGATGAGCCTTTGGAAAAAAACAATTTTGACTTCAGAAAGTGTTGCTTGGTTATTTATCTCTCTCTCTCTTTTTTTTTAAATTGGTACCGGGGATTGAACTCACGACAGCACACTTGTAAGGCAGGTGCTTATACCGCTGTGCTAAATCCCCAACCGCTTGGTTATTTATAAGCTTCGGAGAATTTGCAAATGTGGGAGTATGCACAGGGCTGCCATCATCTCAGTAATGATTCTTGCAGTGAAGTCAGGAAGGGCTGGAATTCAGTAACTTTGTGACTATTAGCAAAATCTTCCTTGTCTTCAAGCCTTTCTGTTCCCATCTGGATATAAAACCTCTGTATCCTGGATTTGTGGTGAGGATGAAAGTAGATTGCATGCCAAGCTCCAGAGAGGTGTGAAGGCTCCAAAAGGAGTAATGTTAGCTGGGTACTTGTGACTTGCATGGAAGCACTGAGCCTTCTCGGTCTCCCCTGGTGCTCAAGAAAGCTGCTGGGTAACGCTGTGTTCAGGCAGCAAAACGCATAAGGAAGAGAGCAGAGCTCAGGGAGGGCAGAGGAAGGCATTTTCTGGTCTCAGAAATCACAGGGTTCCTCTTTTGGGGTGTGTGTGTGTGTGTGTCTGTGTCTATGCGTGTGCCTAGACTTAGTACATTGTTATAAACAAGCTCAAACCAATTCAAGGCTTTGGTTATCTATTGTTCCTGTGATTAATAAATGCAGTGCTGCTTCTTAGAATCTCTGAGAGAGGTTTTTAGCTGGAATTTTACTCGGACTTTTTTTCTCTAATGAATGTAAAAGTTGATAAACACCCAGTCAGTTATATGAACAGTCAAGGCTGTCCGGAGTGTAGGTCAGTGGCTGAGGGCTTGCCTAGGCCTTGGGTTCTATCCCAAGCACCAAAACCAAAACCAAAACCAAAACCAAAACCAAAACCAAAACCAAAACCAAACAAACAGAAACAAGAGGAACTCAGGGGCGCTTCTCAGAGCAGGTTCCTCTTTATTTCAGGTCAATTTTCCGATAGTTTTCCTGAGGTCTGCTGCCCCCTGGTGTTTCCATACAGAAGTCTCAATCCATCAGAAAGGTTGTAATTCTCCCACCATCCGCTGTTGGGGTGTGCTCCTCTCAGAACTGAGGCTCTACAGCCTCTTCAGAGAGTTCCCTCAAGCGCCATCCATCCTCTGAAACCATCAGACCAATAGCAGCATTTCTTAACTTTCATTCTGGAACCATGTACTACTTTGGTGAGGGAAAGAATGCTAATCAGAACGTTTCAGCAGAACCTCTGACTCTGTCTCTGTCTCTGTCTCTGTCTCTGACTCTGTCTCTGACTCTGACTCTGTCTCTGTCTCTGACTCTGTCTCTGTCTCTGACTCTGACTCTGTCTCTGTCTCTGACTCTGTCTCTGTCTCCGTTTGTCTCCCCCTTTCCCCCAGGACTTCCAGGATGCTGGGCACCTGCTCCATCAGTGAATGACATCCCAGCTTCTATCTGGTCTTCTTTGAAAAAGGCTTGCCCAAGAAAATAATTGATTGGTAATTGGTAAAAATTTTTTGGGGAAAATGTATAATTATTGTTATCTCCAGGCATCTTGCTTGTGGTAGTTCACATTTTGGATATGCTTTTTAAATAATATATTTAAATAACCCATAAATTATAGATGAAGAGAAGAAAAATAAACCTGATTTTTACAGTGCTCATGTGTCTTCTTTGTATTATTGTAAGAAGTCATTTTTTTGTTTTTTGTTTTTGTGCTTCACAATGCCAGGGATCAGACCAAGGGCCGTGCATATACCAGGGAAGTGCTGTACCACTGAACCACATCCCAGGCCCACAAGTCACTTTTTAAAGCATCTTATTCCGTGATTGTTATCAACATGGCTCTGTGGGTGACAGCTGCCTTTGAGTTGAATTCTCTGGTGCTTGCACTGAGGTTAAGTAAGTCAGGTAAACTAGGTTTCCATGTTTGAGACAACCTGCATGTCTCTCTTATTCATCCACTACAAGAATGAGTAGAGTGTGCCAGTAGCAGTCAGGCCAGCAGGGAGAGGATCAGAAAGCAGTGCCCTCTCTGTGAGTCAGCTGGTGTGTGGGCAGAGAGAGAAAACACCCCCTCCACCCCTGTGAGCACCTGCAGATTCGGAAAGATGCAGGCTGAGATGAGAGCAACTGAAGTGAAGAAACAGTTTAATTCTTGTATTGTTTGATTGACTTAGAGGGTAGCAATATGCAATATAGTAGCTATTGTGGATTTCCCACTGCCTTGTTTTGCCAATATTGTTCTCATTGTGTTATTTTATTATTTTGTTTTGTTCCCTTTAAAATTAAAAAGAAAAGAAATAGTAGAGTACTCTTTCCTTCCAGGGTGGAATAGCTCCTTGTCAGAGCATCTTTCTTGACAGGGGACTTTTGGGCACATCATGGTCTCATGGAGTTAAATGGTTTCATTAATTTAGGGGGAATTTTCCTCCCCTGCTTTTTCTTTTCTTTTTTCTTTCTTTTCTTTCCTCCTCCTCCTCCTCTTCCTCCTCCTCCTCCTTCTTCTCCTTCTTTCTTCTTCTTCTTTTAATTTTTGTACCGAGGATCAACCTCATGACAGCACACTTGCAAGGCAGGTGCTTATGCTGCTGAGCTAAATTCCCGGCCCCTCCTCTGCTTTTTCATGTGGAAGCGCATTTCACTCCACTCTCTGAAAAGGCCACTCTGTGTGCTGATGTTTAAATGTATCCACCTCAGATTGGTGTTTTCTAGTAGTTGGGTGACGGCACCATCATGTTCAGCAAGTCCTTCTTGGGGTGAAGTAGCACGCTACTTGACAGACTTGATCTTGGCTGAGGAACCAGGGATTTACTGCTGGGATTGTGGGTTTCCCAAGGACAGCTGTCCATGGCCTCCTGCTCACATGGAAAGATTGGGAGAGATGCACTAATGGCTTTCCAGCTGCTCATGTCGGTGGGAGACCCTGGTGAATTCTGTGCATTTACATTCCATGTTCCTGCTGCTTGTTGGCTGGGACCTTCAGTTACACCTCAGACCTTAGGTGGGTTAAAGTAAAATTTGCTCCCACCCTGGTGGACACCCCTTGTTAGGATCCCTGGAGTCAGTCAGTCATCTGTATTCTGCATGAGTTCATTAGCACTGTGGGAGACAACTCCAGTGACTCCCCTTGAATGCAAAACAATTACTGCAGCTTTGATTATTTGGAAACTTATTTCCTTACACTGATATGTAGAGGATTGGCTATAGTATCTCCTTCTTTCTTCAGTTGGCTCTAAGCATTGCAAATAAGGCTAGCTGAGGTGCTGATATGTAATCTCTAAAGCCAACAGACAGTCCTGTCTCCTTACATAGTGTTCTGTGTAAAAGATATGAGCACAGCGGATGTTAGAGTACTAGCTATGGGTACTAGCTATGGGTCAACTGGGTAGGATCCTCAAGGTAAAGAGGCTATGAGTCCCCAGGGCACAGGAGTTTACATATCAGAAACCGAGGGGACAGCCCCCCAAAACAATTCAGTTGCTACCTTAATTAGAATATGTGAATTGATCCATCTGCATGTCTTTATCTCTGCAATTTACAAAGATGCCTTTCTCCCACCTGGCCAGTCAGCTCAAGTGACATAATTCCAGCCACCCTCACTGTCACTCGTCTCTGAGCCACCCCCTTCTTCACGAGATAATACATTCTGGGAGAGGCCTAGGACCAAGGCCTTTGACCACACATCCTCATGGGGATTGGATTTAGGACTCCTGGTTGCCTTTAACTTGGAATATGTCTTGGTGTCTTTACTCTCGCCCTGGGTTGCATTGGTGGTGGTAGTAGAATAAAATTAACTTGTTGGGATTCCAATAACATCTCAATGGGATTATAAATATAACTTTTGGATTGTGAAGAAAACTAGAAAGAGGACTACAATACTTGGGTGACTGCACACATATTTGGGATGCAATAAGTACTGCTTGCTCTAACCTCTAGCACAAAGTTTGATTTTCAGGTAGGATGATGCTTCTTACACTTATAGCAGGATTTTCCTCTTAACAAGTTTGGAAATCTAAAAGAAGGTTCTGTTACTTGTGAAAACAGCTATAGGAATGGGTTAACCTGGTTTACTTATTTATTCTTTAACTTTCCTTTAGCTATGGAAGCCATTTGTGCAAGGAAATCTTACCTGGAACCTACACTTCTGAAGCATTCAAAAGAAGAGCATCTCTGCTGGATTCCTAACCTGCTTCCCTACAGGTAGTGTGGAAACCAGCAAGTGAGAGGATTGCTTGAGTCTCTTGAAACTATTGTCTAACCGTTTGTTTCTAAAACTTCTGCACCCAAACAGGAAGGAAAACACTTCCCAGTTCAGAGTGCAGTGTGCTTTGTCAGCACGTTTTGTTTTGTCTTTTGTTTTTGAAGCATTGGGAATTGAAACCAGAGCTTTGTACATGCTAGGCAAGACTACTACTGAGCTCCACTCCCAGTCCAACACATGTTTTGAGTGATACATAACTCCAGACTATAGATATTGAGATTATTTTAACCTAATTAAGAGGCTTATATATTTCGGAAACTTTTCCATTGCAAGAGTGTGTAGCTATTTTGAAGCAAGCAAGCAAGGATATGGATTTTTGTTTCTTTTCCTTTTTTGGTAATCAGAAATAATTTTCTTTTAAGATTTTGAAGACTTTTGGGATGGGGATTTAGCTCAGTGGCTTAAGCACCTTCCTGGCAAGCGTGAGGTCATGAGTTTGATCCCCGGTACCCAAAAAAAAAAATTTTTTTTAAGACTTTCTTGTTTGCATTTTGATTAGAAAAAGAACTGAAAGATACACGGGAGTCTGATGGTTTTCTTTCTCCTGGTTTTGAGGGTCAGGGGCTGGAAACACAACACATCCCATATTTGTAGTTCTCCAGGTGTAATGAGGTGAGTAGATGAACTGAGATCATTCTGATGTGTGGGTGGTTATAGGGAAAATATCCCTGTGACCTTAGAGGCAAAAGCTGCACTGTGGGAAACTGAGCACCAGGGTACATGGTTGCAAATCACAGCCTGTTTCCTACTCAGCATGTGACTTTACATGGCTTTCTGCCTCAGATTCATTTTCTATTTGTGGGAAACACATAGAAATTTACACAGCATACACAATAGCCATGGCTACTGTATTTTCTAAAAGAGAGCCCATGAATACTTCTCTCATATTATATTAATGTCATAAATCTCATTCTTTTTGTCACTTTCCTTTTGTGGTATTAGATGGAACCCAGGACCTTGCATGGGTCAGACAAATGCTACTACTTAGCTACATCTTGAGCCTTATATTTATACTTTTAATGTCAAGTGTAAAGATATGTAGATAAAACTAAAGCATTTTTGTGCTCATTTGCACCAAATATATTTCAACCAAAACATTAATATACATTCAATTTTAAAAAGTGTTTTGAAGTATGTTCTCTCTGTGTAGTCCAGATTGGCCCTCAATTACTGGAATCCTGCCTCCCTCTCCCTGGTAGCCAAGGCTACAGGCTCACATGTACCACTGTCCACAGTTTAAAAATTAATTCAAAATATTTCAGGCATATACGATTCAATCTTTGGATAATGTGGCTGGAGCTTTTTATTGCTTTAAAATTGTAAACACTTTGGTTTAAGCCACTATTATGGTAACTGGAACTAAATATTTACTCTTTACTCAAGGAGAACTGGATAGCCCTCAGTGACACAAGCAAGAGGACTCGGGGTGGCTCCTGGTGCTGGCCCCCCACAAGGCTGCTTCTCCTTCTGTGCCTATGTTCTCTCTCCTCAGTGTGATGAGAGCCCTTTTGCATCCCATGATTTTCCATTCTTCTCTTTCTGTGTGTGGCCAAAGCAACATTGTTCTTGTCCCCAAAGCTCTGCACCCTCCAAGGAGCAGATATAGCAGAAGGGTTTCTATTTCACTGCCTCCTCCATGAAGTCATTCTTAGGTGTGTAAGAGACAGTTCCACAGCTTTTCTTTTCTAATGAGGTAGTTTATTAGTCAAGTGGATCTCTAAGGAGCTATGACTGAGGAGTAATTCTAGGGAGGACTTGGTCTTTCAAGCTACACAGTTCCCTATTTTTTGGTTTTGGAAGTTGAAGATGCTGACTTTTTGACATGTCCCTTCCCCAGGAGGCCCCTGCGCTGACCACACTCAATAGGCTGAGTGCAATGGGGACAGCAAGTCAAGGGCACCAAGCCAAGAACCCGAGACCTTTGACAAGCTGACCTGAGCACTGGCAAGGAAGGCACCAGCCCTGCTCTGTGTCACACGATCCTCACAACTGCATTGTGAAGGTGGCCCCATCGTCTCAGAATCTCACAGAATGAATCAGTAGCAAAGAGGGTTTTAACAAGTCTGGCAAGATTGCCAAAGCCAACGACTAGTAATAGTGTTTAAGATTCTCCAGCATTTGTGTGCGCTGCATCAGGAGCAGGGCTTTGCAAGAGTCACTCCATTTAATTCTTTCTCTACTCCTTCCAGGCAGGTTCTACTGTTATTTATCATCTTTTCTCAGGAGAGGAGAACTCAGGGAGGAAGCTGTGAAACCACTTGACCATGCCATACAGCTGGCGAAGTGCAGACTTGGGTCTAAAAGAAAAGAGTAATGGAGAACTTGCCACACGGTAAATGGAATTAGTTTTGAAGCTGTCTCTTGGGCCAGTCATGTTCTGATGTACATGTATTTCACGGTGACTTCTAGAACCAAAGTAATACTGAGTCACTCTGTGTGGACTCAGTCTATGAAGGAGACCAGTGCTTTGCCCTTCTTGTTTCCAAGCCCAAAGGTGCCATGTGAGGAATTCCACAGCCACTAAGTTCTTCCTGCCAGCCATGCTTGAGAGGACAGAAGCCCTTGTCTGGGAAGCACCTGAAGCTAGTGCGGGCTCTGGAGGAATCACTCAAGGGAGGAGACTACTGGGTTTGGCATTGGATGACTTCTGTGTGACGAGCTGAGCAGTGAGCGAGTTTGCCACATGGGAAGCCCTGGGCCTGCTGGCTCATGGGGGTAAGGACAGGATCTGGTGGGGAGGAACAAGGAGGAGATATTTTGCATCTTCTGCCATTTTCTATTAAGGAGAAACAGGATTATCAAAGCACTAAAATAAAGTGGCATTTGGTGGAGAGAATCTTTTTAAATTTTACATGGTTTAGAGAATTGAAAAGGTGGAATTTAATATTTAGCTCATAAAGATTTCTCTTAAGTCAGGAAGTTATCTATGTGGAAGACAATTACAGGCAAATGTTCTATATAATTTTAGACAAATAGAGCTTTTCTAATTATAATTAAAAGAAAACTCCCTCCTGAGAGTTCAAAGCATTATACAAAGCAAAATAATTTAAGAAGTCCTCAGTGATATTTTTCTCAAGAGAAGATTATTAGAATTATTTGTCTAAAACACTATGTGTCATAGGCCTGTGGTTAATGTTTATGTGTATTTTACCTTTAGAGTTAGATGATGAATAAAATTAAAAAGCAAACTCTCAGAAACCATAATTCACTGGTCGTCTCAGTGATTAAACCCATTTAATCTTACTAGATTCCTTGTAAAACTGAGATTAAGGGAACCAGAAATGGATGAGGACATTGTGGCTATCTTTGGAAGTCATTTTGTTTAAATTTTATAACAGTTTTTAGTTTCCCCAAAATGTGTATTTTAACACTGAAACATTCTGATTACATTAAAAACATACAATACTTTTCATTTCATTGCTTTATTATTTAACATTTATAAGATATGCTTCATGCCCATTTGATAAAAATAATTTAATAAATATAAATAAATATAAATTAGTTCATATGATTTTATGAATAAAAAATATATCAATAAATATTTTTAAATAAATGATGCCTGAGTGTTTCTATAAACACTGGTACAGAAATAGCTTATCAATTCTTGTTCTTCTATTAAAAGAAAAGAAAGAAATTCAGGAAGGACATTTTCTCTCAGTAGCAATTTGCTCATAAAAACCCTTAAAAACTTATCAGTAATAAATATTAAAATATAAACGTGAAAGTCACTTGATGAAAGGAATTGTGTGGACAAAGCACCACCACCTTTCCAATGGGGTACATTATTGCAATAGAAGCAAGAGGATCCTTGTAGGAGCTTAAGTATGACCAAGGCTCTGTCTCCCTCCCCAGTTCGTACGTAGCCCCCAGCTTATTAACATTTCTTTGGGTCAAATTTTTAAGAGTGACACCGAGGTCGGGAGGGACCTCAGCCTTTCAGGAAGAACTCAGATAGCTCATCACCCTGTCGATAGTCACCACACGAATTCTGAAAGCATGTAGAAGTATGCAGAGCTTCATTTTAATTTTATAAAAATCCGGTTCTTCAGGAGAAAGTTTTTGTGGCACAGCCTCACTGTTGACATTCAGGGCCTAGAAGAGCAAGAAGGGAGCATAACATGTAGCATTCCAAAATGAAAAACCAGTACATGCCTCAGAGCCTAAAAGCCAGTCTCTCATTACTCTCCCAGGCCCAACCCAAACCTCATCCCAACCAGATGGGCCAGCGGAATCTGAGACGGAAAACACTCATCTTGGAGATGAGCTCTGAGAGGACCCTTAAAGCGGCTTAGGAGATTCTCAGCAGAAGTTGTGTTTTAGAAAGGCCCAGTCCAAGGGCTGGGGATTTAGCTCAGCAGCATAAGCACCTGCCTTGCAAGCACATGGTCGTGAGTTTGATCCCTGGTACGGATTAAAAATTAAAAAAAAAGAAAGAAAAGAAAGGCCCAGTTCTGTCAAGATGACATCGGCTGCAGTATCTAATTAATTTTTTATAGATTATATTAAGAAGTCCCAGTCCCTTTTAGAACAGAGGTTATGGTTTACTATTAATCAGAGTCATCTACCAGTGATAGACCCATTTACTGTAGAAACATTTGTGTAAGAGAAGTAGATCTCGCCATAGATTTTCCCAAGTTTAGCCTTTTGATTTGAAAACATTACAAGATCTTTGGTTTGGATGATGATCAGCACTCTGACTTGCTTATCACAGAAAGCCTAAAAGAAAAGTAGGGTATGTCAAGTCATCCCATTTTAGCGAGAAGCAAACTGAGGCACAGTGGGGTTAACTGACATGGGCATAGTTGCCTGGTTTCTGGGAAAATTGATTCCACTGTTTTAATCGCCTGAGTTATGGTCCTAAAAATGAACCATTAACTTGTCAACTATAAGTCTCTGCATGGTATGAGTCTTTGATACTTGCATGAAGTTCACTGCCTTTCAAACAGGTAATATGGTACTACCATGCATGCACACACACACACACAGAAAGAGAGACAGAGAGAGAGAATGATGAATGATAATAAAAAAATAAAAAATCAATTACTTTTCAGACAATGTTTCTGCCACCATATTTTCATGCTATGCCTTAGGCACCAAGGCATTTATCCTGTTTCTTATCTGTCTGTTTGCATGTTTGTACCAGCACATCATGCTATACTGGGCCAGAAAATTGCACAGCAATTCCTTCCCTAATGTCTCAGAAGACAGATCATTCTTTTATTTTGTTCACACTTTGGTTCAAATGTGTCATAAGACCCTAGCCCAGCTTTTTACATGTTAGCAGTATTTGCTGCCCCCAGAAGGGAGTGAGAAGATAAATGCAGCGGGATTCTTTGCAAAGAAATTCTGTATTTAATGAGTGACTTAATTTTCTTCTCTATCAGCTTCCTCCTCTGCAGAGACCTCATATGGTTATTGGGGAGTTGATAGAAGAAAACGCATGAAATCGTCTGCAAAGAACCCATGCCACGCCTGGGGTCAACAAGAGGAAGAAATGTCCTGCACACGTCTGTGTTTCCTGTAGAGGGCGCCCTTTCTTCAGGGTCTTTCAAGGAAGTTATCTTCAGTCCTCTCTTGGTTCAGTAAAGGGTTATTTTATTCCCCTTCTTCAGGAACCCTGGATGGTTACCTTCAGCGTGGAAAAGTGCTCTCATTAATGCTGGGGACTTAGCTCAGTGGCTTAAGCGCCTGCCTAGCAAGCACAAGGGTGTGAGTTCAATCCTGAGTACAAAAAAAAAAAAGTGCTCTTATTAATAGAATGAGCTCTTACCTGAATCAGCTCATCAATAGCTGAAAGCATGTTTTGATCTAAAAAGATCCGCCTCTGAGGATCCATTAAAAGTTGTGCATTCATGGTCTTGAACTCCTGTTGGTACAGCTTCAAGTCCTCATAGATACTATTAATGCACAGGGCCTGAATGATATGACAAAAGAAAAAAGAAACCATTGATATGGACTAAAACATTACCCTCTATTGCATCTAAAGAAAGAGTGATGTTTCTTACCATCATAAAAGAGGTCTTTCCGGAAGCCAGGCAACTCCCATTCTAGAGGAAAGAATAATCAGACATCGATAACTTGAATTCATCATATGGGAGGAAACCTTTAGTTTTTTTACTTACAGTTATGAAAGAAGTATGTCCAGAAGCCAGGCAGCTCTCATTCTAGAGGGAAAAAAACATGCATCAAAGATATTAATTCTTTAACAATTTTAAAGATACATATAAAGAAAATATTAAAAAGCATTCTTCTTATGTCTATAAAAAACAAAATTTTGTAACAAAATAATTAGAAAATAACAATAGTTAATATACTGTGCATCATAATCTTAAAAGAATGGCTGAAATGTTACGCAGTATACAAGTTATAGGCAAAAAAGACTTACAAAGAAGAAGCAAATGGATAAAAGCACAAAGCTTTCTCTTCAACCAACTGAGAAAGTAGTACTATAAATGAAGTAAATTAGCCTATATATTCTTAATATAAATCGTCCTGATGTTTCATCTCAAACTTAAAATTAGGGCAAAAACATATAATGTACAATTCATCATTTCAAGTATTGGTAAGTACATAACTTAGAGGTTTCAAGTATATTTACACTGTTGTGACAAAAAACTGCTTTTTATAATTCTTTTTCAAAATCTCTTTTTTTTTTTTGACGCAGGGTCTTACTCTGCAGCCTAGGTTTGCCTGGAATTCACTGTGGAGCCCAGGCTACCCTGAACTTGTAATAACCCTCTTGCCTCAGCAGCATGGATGCTGGGATTATGAGTATGTGCTATCATGCTTGGCTTTCAAAACCTAGCTTCTAATGGGCACAGTGACATGCAAAGTTTTGACAGCTGAGGTTGGGTGCACAGTTGTTTCCTTCCTTCCTTCCTTCCTTCCTTCCTTCCTTCCTTCCTTCCTTCCTTCCTCCCTCCCTCCCTCCCTCCCTCCCTCCCTCTCTCTCTCTCTCTCTCTCTCTCTCTTTCTTTCTTTCTTTCCTTCTTTCTTTGTTATCAGGAACTGAACACACAGCCCCACACTTGCCAGGCAGCCCCTGTGTTGCTGAGCTACATCCCCGGCCCCTGTTACGCAGCTCTTAATTTTATTGCATACTTTGGGAGGAAAGTTTTCCATACCTTAACTAGTTCCAGTGGCACACAGGCTTTCACCGTGCTGGTTTTGTCTTTTGTGATATCTTCGTGATCTATCTCTTCAGGAGTACAGGAATAAACTTCTAGGATTTGTATGGCCTATGAAAAAACATAACAAGAAACTCGTGTTACTGCTAATAAAATGATTGGCTGGAGGTGGTTGACCTTACTCTCAGTCTCCTTGACCTGTAGGAAATTTGGGATCTTCATAAGGGAAAACAGGTCACTTTTATATTCTCTTGCTCCTTCTTCTGTCCCTTTGTTAGGGCATATTTCTTTGTTTAACATCTTTTTTCCATTATGTAAGCACTGTAAATCATCCCAACAAGTTGTGATAATCAGCACCTTTGCCACACTGTGATGCTTGCTTCTGGTGAAAACCATTTATTCTTTTGCCAAAGTGCTTCTATTTTATGAATATATTTCTCAAGTATAACTTCTGAAGTGGAATGGCTAAGGTCACAGCTTGATGGTTATCACAAACACGTGAAACCCTAAAGACTGGCTGAGATTTAATTTACAATATCAACACAAGAATATGCATACGGAGATGTCATCTTCCCAGCAGAACACATCTGGGCCCAAGTGGTACAGTCCTCTGTGGTAGCAATCTAATGCCTTCACCTCTGTAGATGTTCACTTTCCCAACTCGAACCTGGGAATATGTCATATAACATGACAGAGAGGGAATTAACGTATAGGTGACCTTTGAGTCACTAATCAGCCAACCTCAGCCACTATCCTGGGGATGATGCAAGATCCACCAGCACATTGATTTTAGCCCAACGGGTCCCACCTTGGACTTCTGACCCAAGTTGTAAAAGAGTACATTTTTTTAAAAAGCCACTAAATTTGTGGTAATTTATTACAACAGCAACAGAAAATGCACACATCCTTCTTTAGGTGTTTAGCAGCCCTGGGCAACTGCTATTTAAGTGGGTTAGAGAGAGACAGAGACAGAGCTAGAGAGAGAGAGAGAGAGAATCAGAGGCAGAGACAGAGACAGAAGGAGTATAAGGACCCAGTGTGGGTTTTTCAGATCTTTTCAAAGAAAGCTGAAAATTTAGATTCTTAGCTCAGTGGCATAAGCACCTGCTTGGCAAGTGCAAGATCATGAGTTCGATCCCTGGTACCAAAAACAAATTATGGGCCACACTCTTGAAGCCCGTGGGCCTGTGAATCCCATGCATCTGCCACCTCTTTTTCCCACAGTAGCTGGTTAGTTTGGAACATTTGACAAAGTCATGGTATAAAAAACATCGAATTGAATTCTGTAATGTTCTGACCTTCAACACTACATCTGGGACTATAAGAATTAGCTTTATCACATCCAGCATCTATTTAACAGAGCACCTACAGCTCATCCCTATTGAACCTTTCTCCAGGAAACAAAGCCCTTATCTCTGCAGATTTCACTTGCTGAGGCTCCTTCTTAATTAAGATCATCGATTGAACCATGAGGTGTAATTGGCAGTCCATTAGGGAAGTTCAGAAGGAAGGAAGAAAGGCGTTCTCTAAGACCTTGAACTTATTTTTGAACTCTCCTTTGGCCTTGAATTTATTTTAAAAATTTCAAGAAAGGTTTACTGGAGAGCAGAAAGGTAAAAGAATGTCTTCACTTTTGGGGGTGTGTGTGCTGGAGGTGGAACCCAGGTTCTCAGACATAGTTAAGCAAACAGTCTATGGTTGGACTACTCACCCCTAGAATATCTGTTAAAACATTGGTCTTTGCTGTAGCCATGTGCAGTAAAAACAAGAGCTAACTGGAGCAGTTTTAATGGAAAGAAATAGAATTTAGTTTGCATTAAAATATAAAGTCAGGGAGGGGATAATGTAAAGTGTAAAGAAAACTGGACAACTCTTCCTCCAAAAATAAAGGCTGGACACACAGCTGCAACTCTCCCTGCGATGTGCTGCTTTGATATGGAACTTTGTCACCACCACTGGATGATGGCAAACAGCAGAAGGGACGATTTAACTCAGCTTTTAGCTCAGATAGCACAGACAGTGCATCTAGTAACTTTTCTGGATCAACATGAAACATCAAAAAATTATCGTGCACCTGACAAAATTCCACTCATGTTGGCAGGCTGCAAACACTGAATATCTACTTTCTTCTCTGTACACACGTCCCAAATGAATGCCATTTTAATGTATTACCGTCCTTGCTGTCTCCGGGGACACAATTTCACTGAGACTCTAGTTAATAGTCAAGCCATTTGTAAAGTCCTCTGCCTCCTCCTGACTGCTTCCCCAGAATTACGATTTTCCCGCAGTTCCTTGGGGCTCCAGTGTGGGGTCAGGGACCCTTTTAGCAGAGTGCTGTGAGGTGGTGGGAAGGGCACTGTGCAGCTCACCTTGTGAAGTTCGCTGGTCACCGCCCTCAGCAGGGTCTGGGAGTGGTTAAGGCACTGGAACGTTTCTGCCACTGGTGCGGCCCTGGGGAGGTTCCTGGCCAAACTGAGGCTCACCAGGGGGACCAGGCAGGTCAGAAGGAGGCAGTCTGGAAGGCAATCAGGTGTGCTAAAGCGGCTTGGCCATGGGTCCGACGGCTGAAATCCAGCCATCCTGGTCCTCTTTACGCCCCCCTTCCCGGTGCTAACCCCCCTCACCCAGTTGCTACACCTCCCTTCACACCTGGGAGATGGTTTCAGAGAGCAGCACCCTGGCCTGGGGCGAGAAGCCAGCTCCCCGGGATCGCCCAGGATGAGCTGGGACAGGGGTGTTGGACTCAGAGAGCCCTCAGAGAAAGCCTTTGCTTCTGGATGGGGAAACTGAGGCCAGGCAGTTAAGGGACTGGTTCAGCCTCAGGCCACCGTGTTTTCAAAACAGCAGAGTGACAAAAGACCCTGGAATTGGCTTTGAACTGCCTGCTTACAGCTGTAGGACCCGGGCTGGGACTCGGTTTCTTGCGTGTGCAGTGGGCATAATGATAGCTCACGCCTTGTTCCACAATGAAGAGCGCAGGGCGAGGGCCCAGCCCTCCTTTCCTCCTGTCCAGAGGCTGCCGATGGCCTGCCCGGCTCCCCGCCTCCTGTGCGGTCCAGCCCCATCCTGCCCGGTACTCACTGCGCAAAGGACCCATGCCGAGCCGGCCGTGCAGACAGGAGCTGCAGCTGGAGGCGGACCGGTGAGAGCACCAGGTTAGGGCGACGGCTGGCAGCCGGTCCGGGGCCGGAGCTTTATAATTGCCTGAGGCGCCGCAGGACTTTCCCGGACGCGCGCTGGCTTTCTCTCTCTGTCCCCCGCTGCATCAGCTTCTGCGGACACGTGCAGCAGCGGCCGCGCTGGCGGCGCTTTCGGATTAACTGGGGCCCGGCTGCCGCGGCTCCCGGGACCGTCCCGCCGACTCCCACACGCCGGAGGGAAAGCGAAATCAGCGCCCCCAGTCGCGCCCCGACATCCTAGGGCTCCGCGGCTCGGGCCAGAGCCCCCGCCCAGCCGCCACCCAACCCCACCTCCAGGGGCGCAGAGTGGCCCCAGCTCGCGGTCCCTGCACCGGGGCTGTGCACGGAGCTGCTGACACTGTCTGATTCTGGGGAGGTGGGTGGGTGGGTGCGGGGACAAATCACCCACCATCGTCCCTTCCCTCAGGTGGCCCAGGCTCCCAGGCCGACGATGTGCCAGGCTTTGGGGGCGCCCCCACCCCACCCCGGACCTTGTGAACACGAAAGTCAAAGCAGGATGGCTGTTCAGTCACGACACACGGGGTGGGAGAGAACATTAGGGTCTGCCCGGGAGGGCGCTCTCTTCCTGGGGGGACACCCTGGGCATGGGCAGGAACAGCGGGTCCTGGCAGCAGCCGGGCCAGACCTGAGTGCCAAAGGACACGTAGGCACTGGATTTCTCCCAGTAGGACGGGGTGAAGGTTCTAGCCCAGGAATCAGAGCCCAGTCAGGCAGGGTGCAGGGAGGCAGGGCCTGGGATGGGGGGTTCTGTGTCTCCAGACAGTGAGGGCTGACAGCTGGAGTGGCTTTGTAGTGAGTGAGGTGGTACAGGCCTACTCAGGAGTGTGCTTCTCTTTTGAGGGGGGTGGGAGTTTTCTGGGGTTCTAGGCAGGGAGATGGGTTGGATTTGTGTGGCAGAAAGGTCCCTTAGGTCAGAGTGTGGAGGATGGATCTCAGGGGTCCACGAAAACTTGGTGGTTTCTCAGGTGAGAGGGAGAGGCAGGCACTGAGAACGGCTGGATGGAAGGCATTGCGGTTCCTGCAGCAGAGGTTACTGTAAGGGACCAGTGAGTTCAGAGCAGCAGGGAAGAGTTGTATTCTGGAGGTCCTGAGTGTGAAGTTCTTGTGGGACTTTTCTGTTCACTCATTTCTACTCCCAGCATTAGTCACTCTGTGTGTAGGGGACAGGGGTGGTTTGACCATCAACTTGAATCCTCCAGTGGGTCTGGCTGCACTCAATGACGAGGAGCTCCCGTCTGGAGCTGCAGCCTTTGTACAGATGCACCATTCTCAAAGATGAAACGCCTTTGGGTGCTTCTGCTTGTCTCTGGGTCTCCATGGAAGTCTGGATCTAGGAGTTCAGTGTGAGCCTTGAGATGCTGTCCATGAGCAGGGCTGGGCTGACTTCTGCAGAAGATGGGGTTCGAGGCCCTTGAGGAAGAATTTGCAGCAGCGCAGGTCTGGCCCAGCCCCCTGACTCAGCATCAGCTTCCCCGGGGTGAATTATCTGCTCCAAGGTGATGAGGCAGAGCTATAGGGACTTTTAGATGTGCATGAAGTAAGACGTGGCCAGTCACTAAGGCCCCTTCCAGTGCTGCTGTCTGTGAATTCCCCATGGGGACCCAGTCCAACTGACTGCCAGGAGTGATTGTGGTAAGAGTTTGTGTGAAACCAATGGCAGGTGCAGAGCTGTGTTGTGCTGCAGGGGTTTAGGATGGATTTTACAATACTTAAAGTCAGAATGAAGTTGAGTTTATCACAACTGAGCTGTTTCTGCCCCAGAAGAGCTACATTCAACAGAAAAGTAATTCCTACTCCAGAGATGAATACAGGATCTTTGTCCAGCTGAATTTTTGCCACCAGTTAACCCACACTGCCTGAGACACTTTCCTGATGTATTGTACATATTCTAGCCAAGATGAAACAAGTCTGCGATAATATGTCTTTTCTATAAGAGACAGTCTCTGCCTATGACTATTACTACATAGAAATCAGTACTATGTTAGAGATTTTGGCCAGTGCTGTAAGGAAAGGAAAAGAAATGAGAGATTTAGGTATCAGAAAGGAAAGTTAGAAAGTTTTAGAAAGTTAATACATGAAATCAACAGACAAAAGCACAAACAAACAAACAAACAAACAAACAAAATAGGCCAGACTAAATAAACCAACTACTGGAAATAAAAAGAGAATTCAGTAACTGTAGTGGATTAACTAGTGGTCAACTTGTAGCTCCCAGTTGAACTGAGTCAGCTGGGTATGGAAAACCATCTGAGGATTGTTGCCAACAGCATAAAAAGGAGACCTGGAGGGGAAGAAAGTGTGCTGTTGATTCTTCTGGAGAAGCGTGTCGCTTGGGCTTCCCTGCTATGAGCTCAGCAGTTTTCAACATCAGGGAAGCTCAGGTTCTCAATATCGTTGAGGATGGCTGCAGTTCTCTTTGGGGGAGCTCTGGGCCTTACTTTGAGTCTTGCTTCCTGGCTCCAGTGCGGATCCCTCAGCCTGCTGGGATAGATCTTTCATCCCACTGGTGCAGACTTTCTAGTTTTCACCGCTGACCTTCGGGCCTTTCCAGTGCAGATCCTTGATGCAGACTTGCATGAGACATTGTTGTGGGCTCTAGGCCTCCAGCTGGATTCATAGAGGACACTGCCATGGGATGTAGGCCTTCAGCTGATTCTCTGGGTCTCTAGTGTGTGAACAGATATCCATCACTCTACGCATTTGACTGTTTGGGTGAATATTATAAAATAATCCTAAAAATTATGTGTGCTGTATTAAATCTTTTCCCTTGTAAACCCTGACTACGACAATAACTTCACAGATACTCATGTTACCTTTAAAAAGCCTGTCAGGCTGGGGATATAGCCTGGTGGTAGAGTACATGCTTGGCATTCACTAGGCCCCAGGATGAATACCCAGCACTGCCAAAAAAAAAAAAAAAAACTAAGTTAAAAATCAACTGAGTTTTTCTGCATTTGCAAACAGTCAATTAGGAAATGCTAAAAAGAAGGTAACATTCGCAGTGTCAGTTAACCTATAAAGAGACTGACTATACATAGAGAGGCAATGCAGTGGTTAAGTGTAAGGGCTTTACATTATTTGAATCCAGGCTCTGCTACTTACTTGTACTATATTTTTAGAAAGTTAGTTATCTCCTTGGGCTCAGTTTCCTGATCTGGGAAATGATGACAATGAAAATACCTATAGTAAGTACAGAGTTGTGACAATTACATGCATTAGTTTAACTATGGAAGACTCTGGAGAAAATTTTAAAGGTTTAAGTAAAAATGCAGTGTTGTTTAATTGGGTAATGCTTTATCCTTAAGTGAAAAGTCTTAACATACAAAAAGCTCATGTCTCTTTTAACTAATTTACATATTCACTGGAATGCTAATATAGATTGTGAATAAATCTGAGAAAATTAGTAATAAACATTCTAAAATGTGTAAGACTAAAGCCCATGAATATCTATGAACCTTATAGGTTTATAGATAAGGATATGGTTCCAAAAACATATTTCAAATCAATACTAATAAAAATAAGGAATTGGCAAAAGAGCAGACATATGCATCGTTTAAAAAACAGGCAGATTAGAGGTAGATTAATACATATGGTATTTAGTATAAGATACAAGTGATTTTACCCAGATCACAAAGTAAGCATGAAAATGGTCACTACCTCTTCCCTTCTGAAGCCATTGCTAAAGTGGTAGTGGCCAAAACTAAATTCAGTTCTTTTGTGACTTCTGGCGTAAGCAAGAACCATAAAAGACATTTCAGTGCACCTGCCTACAGTGGCAGGAAGCTTATTCTTCCTATCTTTCCAAAGAGCTAAGGTAGAAATAACGTTGTCGCACTCATGCCCATTTGAAAGGATGATGAGGCTCAGATTGTGTGAGGACACTGTCAAGGCCAGCAAAAGGGCAGAGTCCAGGTTTCTAGGGACAGATACATCATCTGCGCTGGATGGGGCCATGCAGAAAGGCTGATCTTCCATGTGGGCATTCACGCCAGGGAGGTGCTTACCGCCAGGCTGGAACTGGACGAAGACCATGAAAAGATCCTCAAAACGCAAGCCAAGCTTCTCTCAGTAGGAAAGGAAAAAGCGGAAATAGAAGCAAAAGACAATTAAGGAGATGCAGGGATAGAATACTCTTATATTCAATTTTCTTTTCTTTTCCTTCCCTTGTGCTTTCCCCTCTCTTCCTTTTTTCTCTTCCACGGGGTCTGCTGCTGTCACCTAGGCTGGCCTTGAGCTGCCGGGCTTTTTGCCTCAGTGTAACTGGAACTACAGACCTGCACAAACATGCCCAGCTATTCCTGATAAATAGACAAGTTCATAGTCCTAGGCCCTGAAAAGAAGGATTTGAACTGTATGTTTGGTGCCATAATTTAGGGTGAACCCCTAAAGGGGGTTGTGATCATCTGGAGCTGTACATCTGCACCTGTAAGGCAGCACTACAGATGTAAGGGTCTTTCCCAACATGACAAGGACTTTGCTTTCAGATTTCCTGTCATTCTAGTCCATAGCTGTCATTGAATTTGAGCTTAGGAGCTGGTGCCTACGTGACACTAGACAACTGGGGGTCCGGTCCAGCTTCAACTCTAAAAATTATGCTGTCAGAGGTTAAAAGGGGAGCTTTGTATTCCTTGGCACATACTGAGCCCCAGCATGACATATCGAGGAATCTGGTACTCTGGAACTCTTTCTTCTTTGGTGAAAATCGTTTTGCAGCAGAAGAAAAAGCAGTGAGTGAACTGAGCTAGAAAACGTTATGAACCTGATGTAACTTTAAACGTTTGTTCAAAAGACTTAAATTGTAGCCCGTTTCTGCTATTTGATAGTTGTATGGGCTTGGATAAACCACTTCTGTTTCTAATTTTATGTAGTATTTGCAAAATGGAGACAGTAATCCTTGGTCGTTCTAGCTTTGTTATGCAGATCAGATTATATAATGAACAGCCAATATTTTTGTAAGTAGCACAATGTCATCAGTATGAGCTATCCCTCTATGGTGTGAAATGTAATGATTATTTGTGGATTAAGGCACACATACCAGTTTCTTCCATAACTGCCCTTTTGTACTCTTTGAAATTTTAATTGGTAACTTCCAAATGAGAGGAGGAGTTAGAACCTTAAATATTCACAACACAGTTTCTATAGGCAACATCCATGTATTATTTATACTGTCTTGAAGGACTTCAAAAATATTGACCATGGGCATCAAGGAAAAGAATCACAGGAAGATGCTATTTATTACTTGTGTAAATGATGTTCTCTTTGCTGTTAATGCATATTCACCTCAAAAAACCTGTGACAGGCAGATGATGTGGACCATATCACTGTAGAAACAAAGAAGGAAACAGATGTTACCTGGTAGGGTTTGCTTTTGATGGATGACCGTTTGCAGACTCCCTGCCATGAAACTTCTTATTGTTGGATATGTTCACTCCTAGCCATCAAGGAAACACGTGGAAATGTGCTCCTTCAGAGACTGGAAGCTTTGAACAGGAATGGGCAGTCATGTATGTCTAAGCATTTTCCTTTTAGAGGGAGCTGGTGCTGGTATAGAGTGTTGACTCGAAACTGAAATTCTTGCATATGATGATAGTAGAAAATGCTACTTTGGTTTTGAGTGCCTATCACTTGCTTCACATTTAGGTTTTTAACTCAAAACATTATTAACTAATGAATTATTTTAATCTCTGATTCATTAAGGAAATTCTGAGGCCATTGCTATGACAGCATCATGAAGACATTTAAATTTTTTCATGCAAGTTATCTGCATTTCAAAACCTAATCAGTATCTCCTTCCCTTATTACAGGGCTTTGATGCTGACAGTACTCACTTTTACACAGATATTTACAGTAATATATAAATTAGAATTATCTAATTTCAGAATGGTTTTATCAAGAAATCAACCAATAACAAATGCTGGTGGGACTGTGAGGAAAAACAAATCTTTCTTTTATTGTTGGTGTAAGTAGTGCAGATTGGTGAAACTACTTTGGATGTCATTGTAGAGATTCCTCAAAAAACTAGAAGTAGAGGTTCCATTTGACCCTGCTATTTCTTTTCTTGGTATCTTCCCAAAATAATTGAAAGCATCATACCGCAATGATCTATGCACAGAGATTCCTCAAAAAACTAGAAGTAGAGGTTCCATTTGACCCTGCTATTCCTTTTCTTGGTATCTTCCCAAAATAATTGAAAGCATCATACCGCAATGATCTATGCACACCCGTGTTTACAGCAGCACAGTTTGTAATAGCTACATCTTGGAAACAGCCCAAATGCCCATTAACTGATAAATGGATAAACATGTACTCTGCCCTAAAGAAGGATAAGCTAGAGATATTTCTAGGTAAATGGATGTACCTTGAGGTTATATTTTTAAGTGAAATAAATTGGACACACATGTATAAATACTGAATTGTGTCTCTGGTATGAAAAACTGAAAATGTAAATAAGGACTAAAATGTATAATAGATATTGTGAAACTGGAAAAAATGTTAAAATGGAAAGGAGATCTAAGAATGGGGAAGGGGGAAAGGAAGGAAGGGAAAATAAAAAATGATGAGAAAAGAAGGAAAAGTGGAAACAAACTTTGTAAGTAAAGAGGGGAAGAGGGGTTTGTAGGGGGGGAAAGGGGAAAGGAAAAATAAAAGAATCAAGTTATATCATGTACAGATACAAATTTCCTATGATGAATGTGATCATCATGTATATCTCAAATGTGCCAATAAACTGAATTAATTACAAAAAGAATTATCAGATGGGGATATAGCTCAGTGGCACAGTGCCTGCAGGCCAAATGCAAGGCCCTGAGTTCTAGTCTTGATACCAAAAAAGGAAAAAAAAAATGAAAACCAAAAGCCCCTTTAAAAAAAAAAACCCTTTAAAATTACTACAGATCACATGGAAATTCAAAAGATCATGAATATCTACTTTGAAAATCTCTACTCACATAGAGTGGAAAATACAGAGGAAATAAACAGAGTTCTAGAAACATATGAACTAACAAAGCTCAATCAAAAAGACATAATAATTTTGAATAATCCAGTATCAGCTGTTGAAATTGAAAATGTGATTAAAAACTTACAACAACAACAAAAAAGCTCAGGTCCTGATGGATTCACAGCTGAACTCTACAAGAAATTTAGAGAAGTTTTAATGTCAATACTCCTCAAACTCTTCAATGAAATTGAAAAGGAAGCAATCCTTCCTAACTCATTCCTGGAAGTAAGTATTACTCTGATTACTCTTACCAAAAGCATAGAAAAATCCAACCCAAAAGAAGAACTATGGGCCAATGTCACTGATGAACATTGATGCAAAGATTCTCAATAAAATATTGGCAAATAGAATGCAGCAAATCATCAAGAAGAATATACATCACAATCAAGTGAGATTTATCCCAGGAATGCAGGGATGGTTTAACACACACAAATCAATACATGTAATACACCACATCAATAGAGCCAAAAACAAAAATCACATGATCATCTCAATAGACACATAAAAAGCTTTTTATAAAGTCCAACACTTGTTCATGATAAAAACCCTGCAGAAACTCAGAACAGATGGTAACTACCTCAATCTGATAAAGGCCATCTCTGACAAACCAACAGTCAACATTATACTAAATGGAAAAAAATGGAAAGCTTTCACTCTAAAATCAGGAACAAGACAAGGATGTCCACCATCACCATTTTTATTCAATATAGTTCTGGAAATATTAGCCAGAGAAATCAGACAAGAGAGAAATAAAAGGCATAAAGATAAGAAAGGAAGAAGTTAAATTATCACTATTTGCAGATGACATGATATTCTACATAGAAGTCTCCAAAAACTCCATTAAAAGACTACTAGGGGTAACAAACAAATTCAGCAGTGTAGCTGGATACAAAGTCAACACTAAAAAATCAATAGTATTCCTGTACACAAACAACAAACTCACTGAGAGAAATTATGGAAATAACACCTTTCATAATTTCCATTTTCTAAAAAAATGAAATACTTAGGAATCAATCTAACCAAGAATGTAAAAAATCTATATGCTGAAAATTATACTACTCTAAAAAAGGAGATTGAAGAGGATATTAGAAAATGGAAGTTATTCCTTACTCTTGGTTATGAAGAACCAACATTGTGAAAATGGCCATACTCCCCAAACTGTTACACAGATTTAATGCAATGCCGATCAAAATTCCATTAACATACCTTACATATCTAGAGAAAACACTCCTAAAATTCATTTGGAAACAGAAGAAACCTAGAATAGCAAAGGCAATTCTGGACAACAAAGGCAAGGCAGGAGGCATCTCAATTCCTGACTTGAAATTATACTACAAAGCTACAGTGATAAAATCAGCATGGTATTGGCAAAGAAATAGACCTGAGGATTAATGGAACAGATTAAAAGATGCAAACACAACTACAAAGACACTCACCCACCTGATATTTGACAAAGGGGCTAAACATGTTCAGGAAGAAGGATAGCATCTTTAATAAATGGTGTTGGAAACATTGTCTTTCCACCTGCCAAAGACTGAAACTAGATCCATGCCTATCACCATGCACTAAACTAAAGTCAAAAAAGGATCAAAGATCTAAATATTAAAACAGAAACACTAAATCTACTGGAAGACAAGGTAGGTAGAAATCTCAGAGATGCAGGAGTAGGCAAAGAGTTCATGAACAAAACACAAACTGCACAGGAAGTACTTCAAAGAATCAACAACTGGGATCTCATTTTATTAAAAAGTTTTTGCATTTCAAAAGAAATCACCAACAAAGTGAAACTAAAACCTACAGAATGGGAGAGAATTTTAGCCAGTAGTTCCTCAGACAAAGGACCTTTATCCAGAACATATAAAGAATTGAAAAACATCAAGCCCCCCAAATTCAAAGACTATCCCCAAAAATGGGCATCTGAGATGAACACACAGTTCTCTGATGGAAATATACAAATGGCAAATAAATACATGAAGAAATGTTCGCCATTACTGGTCATTCGAGAAATGCAAATTAAAATAGCATTGAGATTTCATCTTACCCCAGAAAGAAAGCTGCCATCAAGAAATCAATTGATAACAAGTGTGGGTGAGGCTGCAGGGAAAAGGAACACTGCTCCACTGTTGGTGGGAGTATAGATTGGTGCACCACTATGGAAATCCATATGGAGAATTGTCAGAAGACTAGGATTGGAAATTCCATTCAATCCAGCTATTCCCCTCCTGGGTATTTTCCCAGAAAAATTGAAAAGGTCATGTCTCAGTGATATATGCACACTTATACTTATAGGAGAACAATTTGTAATAGGTAAATGTTGGAAACCACCAAAAAACCCATCAACCTCAGAATGGATGAAAAAGATGTGGTATTTTTATACAGTGGAATATTACTTAGCTATGAAAAATGATGACCTTGAGGCTTTTATAGGTAAATGGAGGCAATCTGAGATTATCTTCATAAGTGAAACAAATCAGACTCACATTTGAAAATATCATTGTCTCTCTAGTATAAAAAATAATAATAAAAACTGAAACAGTAATAAGATCCAAAATAAATATTGTAATAATGAAAGGGAAAGAAATAATGAAAGGGAAATGTAATAATGAAAAGGAAAGAAATCTAAAGGATATAACTGTATGTATGTTTAAGTGTGCCATATAGATAACCATACTATGAAGTTTTTGTTAGTTCATCAAACAGAATGGTTTGTACTATCATTGTTTGTCTACTTTTTATGCTTTGATTTTGTAACTTGAGCACAAAACTTCTAAAATAACAATATGTAATTTATCAACTAGTGATTTCTTACTGTGTTTTTGAAATTCTGTATTATTTCTACCCTTTTTCCTATTTTGTTTTTTTTCTCTAAATAATAATAATAATAAAAAAAACCTTTACAAAAGGAATTACCTAATTTCAAAACTGAATTCAGTCTACTAAATCAGGGGTTTACTACTAGCTTTGTTCGACTTTCTATTATTTTGATACTAGCTGTATACTAGCTGTATTGTACCGAAACTATTGACTAGTTTTCCTTGCATGAACTTTAAAATTTAATTTAAATTTTAAATTAAATTTAATCTTCATTTAATCTATTAATATGACAAATCTGGATTGATGAACATAATTACATAGTATTTAACTAATAGCAATTAAAAGCCAAGGACTAAAATTGTTCTGCATTCCTCGTTTGCAACAACCAGCTCGCTAAGTAAAGAACAAACCTGTAGCAAATGGGCATTGTAACCACTTGTTTCCAAGATATCTATGCACATAATGAATACAAGAAAAGGCTATGTTCTCAATAAAAAGTGTCCTCAGTGTGTGTGACTGACAAGAAAGAAGATTCTGGTTTCCTAGAAAACAATTTTTTGGGCTATGTTGATTCTCATTCTTAATGTTTACGTGATGTACAACATATTTTTGGAAGGTATTTTTGTTTTAGTGTTTCTTTCTATAAATGTAATGCTTTGGTATTTACACAGCATCCTCCTCCACTAGCAGATGGAGAGCATATCAACTGGACACTGAAGGGACCATGTCATGCAAGTATTTTGTGTGGGATTGAAACTGAAGGATGAATGAAGCATTCAGAGACTTAATATGTGAAAAAGAGATTCTTGGTCTTTCATATTTTTTACAGGCACTGATATTTATAAATTTAATAAACTTTACCAAGCTGCTACATGTTTTCCAGTACATGCTGAACAATAAAGATTGAGGAGTTGTTTTCTTAAATCACCAAAAACAGCTGTTACAGAAATGTGGAGCTAAAATTCTTCATAAATTTGCCATGAGTAGATTTTTTTTGTCATTGTTTTCAAACAGACACTTTTAGGCTCTGAAGAGCATGTGAGGACTAGAGGTGTAGCTCAGTGGTTGCCTAGCTTAAAAAGCCCTGGGTTCAATCCCCAGTGTCTTGGTTATTTTTCTGTTGTTGCTTGGTTACTTTTCTTTCATATGTTGTGACAAAATACTCATCATCCAACATGAAAGAAGGAAAGGATTACTTAGCTCACTATTTGTGGAGGTTTCAGTCCATCATCAGCTGGCTCCAAGGCAGGGTGGCATGGAACAGGGGCAACACTACAAGGCAGCAGCCAGCAAAAGCAGCCAGAAGGAAAGGTGGGAAGAGCAAGCCTCTTGGAGATGTGAGTGCGCCATGGGGGTGCTGTACTTAGCAGAGAATTAATCCATTGTGGTTTGTAGTTGAATGTGTGATTAGGAGATGGGTCCCTGAGGCTGTGCCTTCTGAGGGTTTATCTCCTGGTGAGGTTCTTCCCCCGCACTCTGCTTCCCATCTGCCAAAGGAGAACCTTAACTCCACCATGCCTTTCGCCATGATGTTCTTGCTTTGGAGCCAGCCAACCATGGACTGAAACCCATAAAACTATGGCATTTTACCCCAGCTATGGGAAAGCTGACCAGTATAGCCAGTCTATAACCTACCAACAAATAAAATATAGACACCTATGGAGTGGAGTGTGTGTGTATATATATCATGCTCATGAGATTATATGAAATCGGGGACTGTTGTCTCTGGGGAAGGAGATTTGAATTTGAAGTAGAAGGAAACTTGGTTTTTATTGAATATAATCCTGTACTATTTGAATTATTTGATACAGAAATGTGTTACAGCTTCATTTTGGTTTTGTTTTGCTTAGGTTTTTTTTTTTTTGCTTACTTGTTTTGTTTTGCATTTTAAAAGATTGCCTGATGGTTGGTGATGTATACTGTTAAGACAGTTCCTGCTGGACCATGGTGACAAGTTTGAAGATTTGTCATACAAACACAAGCCTATAAGTGGGTTAACTCTCTAGTACCAAGGCAGGACTTTCATGGCTCTATCCCTCTCTCCCTCCCCACCTCCCACAGTCTGTCTGTCCTTCCCTCTACCCATCCATCCTTCTCTCCTCACTTTCTGTAAACCCTCTGCATATGCATTTATATACACTTAGGTTTAGTAAGAGGTGAAAGATTTACACTATCTGAAGAGAAACCAGAATACATTGCACACTTAGATTTAAATATATCATTTTTATTTTTTATAACTTTTTATCTTAAAAACCAAACAAAAAAGGATAAAAATGATACAGAATTTCAAAACAGAACAAGAGAAAATTAACTCTAGTTAATATATTCTATATTGTCAGCCTCAAAGTAGTTATTCAGACTACAAGATTTATTTTAACTCTATTATTATTATCATTATTATTTTTCTGGTACTGGGGATCGAACTCATGACCTCGCACTTGCCAGGCAGTTGCTTATGCCACTAAGCTAGATCCCTGGCCCTAATCCTATTATTTTTTAAAGAAATGAAGACTACTACGGTGGACTCTGAATTCCAATATACATTTGCCCACCCCAGTGAGACTGCGTTTCATCTAGTTTTACTTTATTTCTTACCACTTTTTGTTCTGCCTGTCTAACCATTGCCTGTTCTACTTACCAGCTGGAAAATATGTATAGCAGAAAACAGCTCATTCTACTTTAATCTGCTCTCTACTTTCTGTTGCTCCAGAATCTTGGCTTCTGGAATCCTGGTTTCTTTGGTAGCCTTGAACTTCATTTTTTTCTGTGCTTCAAACCTCCTTAAACACATTTATCATTTCTCCCTCTAACCAACCCCTTCAGCTCAGTTTTCTGTCCTTGCACCTAGACTGGTGTGATTGCTTGTGAATCCGCAAATGGGGAGGTGTGAGATGGTTCGGCTACCTCATCAAGTTCCCCTTCTTTCAGGTATCTCAACCCCTCAAGCCCTGGCTGCCTAGATAGTTCCTAATACAGTTAGAATTTTTCTAAAAATGGCTTTTCTTGTTCTCATAGGAGAATACTCTTCCCATAAGCTAGCCTATCATGTGAAAATGGAATTCTTTCCTTTTTATGTACTTTAACTTTTTTTCTGCAGTGCTGGGATTAAACCCACAGCCTCACACATGCTAGGCAAGCCCTCTATCATTGAGCTACATCCCTAACTCAGAAGGGATACAATACCGGATATGCTCAAAGCTCCAAAGACAAGGCTTCAACTTCAGTAACTGATACTAGCAGAGTTCTGCTAGAGTGAAACTAGTAAACTAAGCCAGATATTACTATTATACTCATTGTTACAGGCGAGGAAACTGAGGAACAGAGAGTCTATACCAGTCCCTGAAAGGCAAATAGCTGGTAAGCAGCAGTGCTAGGATTTGAATCCATGTAACATGACTGTTAAAATCACTATCTTATTAGAAAGGTAGATTAACAACAAGTTCTTACAGTTGAAAAGGCATGGGACTTTCCTTACTCTCCCCCAAATCTGTAACAAGCAATGAAAAATACGCAAAAGAGTCTTTATACCATAGCATCTATTACGAATTCATCAAATCTTTTTCCAGTTGCATGCCCCGCAGGTCTCAGGAACTGGACACATGGACATACATAATAAAGCATTGCGATTTTCAAATGAGAGCTGTTGTCTGAAGATATATTTTGCTGCTTGTCTCTCCCTGATGAATTTTGTGTGCGTGTGCCGTGTGTGTGTGTGTGTGTGTGTGTGTGTGTGTATGCGCTATTGCAGGCATTTATGAAAATGAAATTCAGGGTTGAACAGTGGAGGACAAGGAAGTACTTCTAGACAGCTTCTCGCTTTGCTTGTGTGACTGTGACCCTTACTGGGGCCTTTTCATTTTCGTGATATTTTGAGACAACTCTCATATAGAATTCTCCCCTAATCTACTTCACTGGAGTTGTTAACCATCTTTTCTGCCCAAAAACATTGCCTAGGAAGGTCGACTAAACCAGCTCTTTACTCTCATATGCTTCTGTTTATTTGGAGACACACTGAGCAGGAAATTTACAGGGTCTGATGAAACCAATTCAGGAAAAGGAGAAAAAATAGAACATACATGGGCATATTTATATTTCAGAAAGATAAGAGTTAAATCAACTTTCCGTTTCAAATGTTTCCTTCAACAAAGATTTTCATTTAGTAGATTCCCAGGTGAAAGAAGGGCTGGGATCCTTTCTGATAGCCCACAATCTCACTTACTCTGTTGTTTTGACAGAGTGAAATGGCCCCGTGTTTCTCTCCTAAATAATGATATAAATTTACCCAATGTCAAGGAACCCTAAAGAGTGTAGAAGAAAGCATTTTGTACATTTTCTCCCTGGTACTAATATCTTTTTAGACAGCAGGTATGAAATAGTTTTGCGTCGTTTCTCTATGGGTGCTGAACATTAATGTTGCTACATTTAAAAAATACATAGTTCTATTAAAAGGTTAAACAAATCATTCTTATAATTCAATAGAAAATGATCTGGTTCACAATTAAATGGAGATAAGCTAATTTTGCACAATTGTTTCAGGGCATCTATCTGACAAATATCTTTTTACAAGTGATCTTGTTTATTTTGGGTATCATTTCAACCAAAAATTTAAGGGAGAGTCAAATTCTGAACTCTACAGAATTTCAGCAAGACCTTTAAACTGAGCAATTTTTCTGTGTTAAATTACACAGGAACATTCCTTTTTTAAAGGCTCCTACTGTTTATCTCTTTTGGGGAACTGAGGGTCTTTTAGGAAGGCAGCTTGATGCCTCTTCGCCTGTTTATGATGATGAACTGTGAGGCTGGTTATGTTGATTTTGCATTTTTCTGGAAAAACATATTTTCCAAATTGGACTCATTTCCCCTGCAAAAAAAATCTGCTTCTCTTGCAATAATAAAGACAAATATACCATTATTAAAATAATATGTAGAAGGCAGAAAACCTTTCAATGATAATTTTTACTTCCAGTCATAAACAGGCTACTATTTTGTGCTTTCTTTTTCTTTTTTTTTTTTTTTTGATACAGGGTCTCACTGTGTAATTCAAGATGGCCTTGAACTCGCTATGTAATCTAGGCTGGCTTTAAACTCACAGCAATCCTTCTGCCTCAGCCTCCCAAGTGCTAGGATTATGGGCATGTGCCATCACGCTTGGCAATAGGCCACTCTTTTTAGAATACTGAGACTTTGTGAATAGAAGAATTGATTGTCTTTAGCTATAGTACAGTATCATACAACAGGGAAGCCTATACTTTTTCCAACTCTGTTTAGGGGATTTTGCATCCAAATATTACTCTAGCCAGGAGTGATTTTGCCGGGAAGGGTGATATTGCTGCTCACTAGTACCAACTGCTATCACTTAGGCAGTGTGTGTTACATGCCAAGGACGCCCCCAGACGAGTTTACATTATCTCTTTATTGAATCCTCATAAGCCTTATAAGTTGGGTGCCATTACTATTTCTATTTTCTAGACAGGGAAAATTGAGCTTTAGTGAGTTTGAGTAACTTTTCTAAAACAGTAAAGCCAGAAGTTGAATCCAGCATATCTTTGCTACTGTCTTAAAATACAGTGGGTAGGAGGGCATTGGAGAATAGGCAAGCATTGGTTATGAGAATCTTCTGGCTACACTAGAATGTTACCTGGAAATTCCTTCTAAAAGTGGCTCACCGGTTAAATATTCCTGGGTTCTGGGTTGCTCCCTCTCCTCCTGGTGTTATTTTCTGGGTTATTCTCGTCTCATACAAAGAATTGAACAAAACAAGCAAAAGGTAGTGGGAAAAGTTTATTTTAAAAAGTAACAGTGGAGAGTGGGAGAGAAACTGGCTCTGCAGAGTGAGGTTGGGTCAAAAAAAAGAGGAAAAAGAGAAAGCAGGGTGGGCTATTGTGAGGGAAGACAGGACCGCAAGCTCTTCTAGGGTCTGTCCTGTCACACTGTTCCAATCTCGAGGAAACCCTCAAGAACACCTACACAGGGGTCTTGAGAGGTGGTGCTGGGAGCCCACGCCTTAGGCTCAGGTCAGGTCTGGGCCGTTCTATAGAAAACCCCTGAGTTCTCAAGTTCACGAGTGGGGCTTTGGGAACTTTTGTGCACGGGCTCTGCGATTCTGTAATTAACAGGTCACACCCTGATCTCCTATGTCAGTATCAATTAACACAACTTTTGTGAAAGCATTTTAAAAATACTCATTTAAAAACACTTAGTAGTATATATTTTCACCAAGTAATTCTGCTTCTAAGGCTCATATTTAAGGCATTTGTGACAATAATTAGGTACGAGAACGTTTCCTGCATCATTATTTGTAAAACCTTCTAATGTAGGTTTGAGTTAAAGGAGAAAAACGGGACATTTTTTCCTCACACTCAGTGCCTAAGACTTTGGTGACCAGATATGTAGGTTCGTTTCCCTCACACTGAACAGTTGTGAGGTGGATACCAACTGGCAATATCTTTTTAGTTGTGTGTGGATGTTTAGTTGTGTTTAATCACTTATTACCTGGTGTCCTGCACTACAGGGTATGTTACATGAAGTAAGGAGATTTCTCCATTTTAGTTGCCACTGTATTCCCAGCATATGAGACATGTTTGGTACATAGTACTGTAGTTACAAAGGACAGAATCTCAGTAATTAGGTTTAATTATTTTATTTTATTTATTTTTATATTTTATATATTGTTTTATGTTTATTTTATTTTTACTGTACCAGGAATCAAACTCAGGAACTGGTGCTTGCTAGTTTAATGATTTCAATTGGCTTTATTTTTTTTTTAATTAGACTATACTTTATTCCATAAAACAGAAGTATTCCAATGAGCTAAGTGGAAGAGTTTGGTCTTATCAAAAGAAAAAAGAAAAGAGCTAAGAAAGCAGAAACAAAAGCCTAAAAAGGCAGATTGGTCATTTCAGAATTACTTTTCAAGGAAATATATAAAACAATACATAACTTTGACCTAATTAATTCTATTAGAATTTATGTTAAGGAGTTAACAAGTAGGTGAGAAATGATATGTGTAACAAGGGCAGTCACCTTATTATTTATAGTAATAGAGAACACAGCTAACTAACCACTAATGTTACATTGTGGTAAGTCAAATAAATGGATATTATAGTATATAGATCAACATGAAAAAAGCTTATGAAATAGTGAGGAGTGGAAAAAATTAATTCTGGAACAGCATACATGGAATGATTACATTCTAATAAGATTCAATCCAGTTCTGCTTGTGTCTTTGCATATAGTAATACATGGAAAGATATTTGGCAAAATATTAACAGTGTGAGGAAGTGGGATTTGGGTGACATGGGCAAGATTTGGGGTAATTTCTATTGACGTTTGTATATTCTTGTGTAATTTTTTTATTTTTAAAGTAGTAAAATACAACAGAACAAAGCCAATTGAGACAATGCAGTGAAACTGGTACAGAACTTCACAGCAGGTTACAGGGATAACAGTAGTAGGTACCATAGTATATTTCCTTATCTTCACAATAGTTGTCCTTTCAATCAGGTATAGCAAAATCAAACCAAATACAGAACATCATAAAACCTATCAAAATAGAGTATTGAATAGAGCAATACAATGAATCAAAACAAAGCAAAACAGTGATAACAGTATTTGCCTTCAAAGAGATGATGGAAGGAAATCCCCCCTATTTGCTATATTGCATACAGTCAACCTCCCAAGAGATGCTCAGACCTCTGGCTCCCATTTGCTAACAGAGGGAGGGATGTTTGAGTCTCAGCCCACATGCTGGTTGGCTCATGGCTGCCTACCAGGGAGGGGAGCGGGTTGCTTTGTTGCCCAGAGCCCTAAATTCCAACATGGCGTGGATCTCGGGAGATGCTGGCTGGCTGGTTCTCTTCCTGAGTCACCCCTCTTGTGTGATTTTTAAAACAAATTTCACTGGAGAGGTGATGATGACTTGCTGGAGTGTCATCTCTGTCCCTGTGGCCCTTGCCTGTGCTGTATCTGTGGCACAACCTCAAGGGTCAAAGAAACTTCTGAATGATGACCTGGAGGCATTAGTCTAAGAAGGGTGTAAAAAATAAATACATGAATTCACATTTTAAGCAAAGCCAGTAGAACTCTTTGGCAAGTGAAAAGTGCTTTTCAGAATTTATTCTATTTCACTCTATGTCAAAGTGACCATGCTGCCTGTGGAAGGCTTATCTCAGTTCCCACAGGGAGGGTCAAGTTAGAACAGTATCGGATCTTGCAGACCAGGTAACAGTGGCCTTCGAATTGGTCTCCCTGCTCTCTTCTGGCCCTCAGTCCAGTGCAGTGAGCATAGCAGCATCCAGTGACTCTTTGGAGAGAGTCCAAGTTCGAAGCTGCGGTCTCAGGCCTTCCACATACACTTTACAGCTTCCCTTTCTAACCTCATCCCCAGATGCTCTTTTCTTCACACTTCATCTGCCCAGGTCTCACTGATCTTCCTAAGTCACTAATGCTTGTCTTTCTCTTTCCCTGAAATTCCTTCCTCTCTAGCTCTCCTTCACTTGAGTCCCATCTCACAGTTGACTTTTTCACCATCCCTGGAGAACCACCTCTTAGAAGTGCCACAGTAGTGTGTACGTACTGCCGGCCCAAATTCTTTACTTCTTGGAAAACTGTTTGCCCATTAGTTATGTATTAGGTGTGTTTGAGGTCAGGAAATGTTTTTCATACTTTTTTTTTTTTTTTGGTACTGGGGATCGAACTCACAACCTTGTGCTTGCATAGCAGGCACTTACACCACTGAGCTAAATCCCCAGCCCTTCTCATACTTTCTTGCATTATCCACAAGACCTATTTATTTATGAATTGAGCAAATATTTATGTTTCTTTTGGTACCAGGAGTTGAATTCAGGACCTTTTGCTTGCCAGGCAGGCATTGCCCCCTGAGCTACATCCTCAGCTCAACGAATACTTACAGAAGAACTCGATGATTCCTCTCCCTTTGCAAGGCCATAATTTTGTTTTCTACTGAGCAGTAAATGAAGGATTCAGAACTCTGAGAGACAAATGTAATTCTAAGTTTCTTCCCAGAGAATTCCTTTTGTTACCTACTCAAGGTAAGATAAAATGATAATTGGTAATGTTATTGCTGTTTATTTTTTCATTTTGTCCCCAAACTCATGTGGAATCAATCTCTTAACCGCTTGTTTATAATTGAGTTGGTTTTCAGGAGACATTGAATTAGAACTTTTCTCATTTAGTCACTGAAAGGCCAATTTACTCAGTTTTTATTACAGATATCACAAAATAACAAGCATCCATAATTTATCAAGATAAAATATAAAAATTTGGCAAAATGTCTTACATTTGTTTTAATTCCCTTCTGATAACATAAATATTGTTTGAGAATGGAATATTTGCACCCATAGTCCACATCATTCTCCTCGGGGATAATTCTAGATAAAAGAATTATTATATGTAAATAGCCAAGACTTTTGGTCTGTGAGTGTAGGATTAAAAATTTTTTTTTTTTTTTTTTTTTTTTGGTACAGGGATCGAACTTAAAACCTCATACTTGCCAGGCAGGCGCTTAAGCCACTGAACTAAATCCCTAGCCTCGAGTGTAGGATTTAAAAAAAAAAAAAAAACAATTATCCTTCTTGTTCTTCTTTTGGGAAAAATGGCCATAAAGACGGCTATGGATCGGTAGTGTTACGGATGAAAATACCAGTGCTATTTTAGAAAAGCCAGTAGCAGCTTAGATCAGGTAGCCGCTGCCTCTCTAGCATCCTTCACAGTGAGCTGTGTGAATGCAGTCAGAATGGGTTTGTAGTTACTGGCATCCAGGCTTTTTTTCTTGTTTCATCCTAACATTTAGCTTCCAGTCATAGTGTGGACACTTTAGCAGTAATCTCTGCTGTTCAGCCCGTGGGAAGGGGATAAGCAGAAGGGGAAAACATAATCTTTCCCCTTAGGAGTATGATCCCTAAATTGCAAATTTTCTTCTAGTTACTCCCTTCTGGCCAGAACACTGCAACACAATTACCCCAAGCTGCGAGAAGAGCTGAGGAATATGATTTTTTTCTGGGCCACCATCTGACCTGCTAAAAAAATGAGGATGAATAGAAGGGGACAATTGACAGTCTCGTCCTTTTGCATGAACAGGGAAAAAGAACTTGAGAAGTTAAGAAATAGGAAGGAAAGAGAGAAAGAGAAGAAAGAGCCAGATTGCTTTGGTAAAAGTAAACTGTATTGTAAGGTACTCTGCCATTTTCTGTTGTTCAGTTAATGCTAGCTTCAGAGAAAGAGGGAAGTGGAGAGAATTTTAGTATATAAGATCTTGTTAAGCTGCTCAGGTTGACCTTGAATTCATGATCGTTCTGCCTCAACCTCCTGAGTTGTTGGGTTTAGAGGCATGTGTCCCCACTCTCATCAAGAATTCCTTTCTATTGCTACAATTTACAATGTTATTTAGTAAATTTAAACCTATTTTCATACCTTTCCAGTAACTGTAAATTATTGGACTTTGTTAATGGAATAAATATTCATGAATTCTTTTTGCAAGCCTGAAACTGTGTGGTGTGTGGCAGGCATGCAGTAGGAGAACACGACAGATTGGTCCTTGGTTTCAATGAATGAAAGGGGGAGTGAGGGAGTAGACTAAGTATTTAAAAAGTAATTAATTATGAAAAATGAGACTTCCAGGGATCTAAAGCAGCCTGGAATTGAGTGCTCAGAGGATTACAGGTAGAATAATTTATTGTATTAAAGTCTTTCTGAGTAAGATACCCAAAGACACCCAGGAAGAGAATTATTTTTATGGATTGCATTGATCCCAAGAAGGTTACATTGCAGCAAAGGATCAAGTCTATTTAATTAAATTTAATGAAGCAGCATGTCTTGAGCACCTATGATGTATGAGATCCTGGGCCAGATGCTGGGCTGCAAAACAGAATGAGAGATTATCTTGTATCTTAAGTGGCTTGTGCTCTTACAAGGAAGGCAGTGCAGCTCAGTAAGTATTCATTGCAGGAGAGATGTTTAGAAAATGAAGGATGTGGGGAAATGAATGCTCGCTTGGTAAGGACTCAGAGACATAGCATGTTAATCAAGTCGTGAACAGTGCTGACAGGCTCTAAGAATTTCATAGGAAGACACAGATGGGATAAAAACCAGAACATGTTTAAGGACTGAGGTTTAGTCACATGTAGCTGATAGACTATCACATGGCTGTAGGACATGAATAACAATTTTAGAAAGGCAGAGGTAGATACTCAGAGCCCTTGGTCATAATGCTAAGACCCCCCTTTTTTTTCTTTTTTTTTAGGTTTAGTGATCAGTTTCTTTCTGCATTTGAAGGTTATGGAGAGAGTAGGGTCTGAGAGCAAGGATCAGAGGTTTGTCTTAGTCATTTTCCTTGTTGCTGTACCAAAATAACACAATTTAAATGAGAAAAGTTTTATTTGGTACATAGCTTCAGACATTATAGTCCATTCCATGGTTGGCTGGCTCCAAGGCAGAAACAGCATAGTGGAAAGCCTACCATGGAAGAAAGCCACCCATGACACAGTGGCCAAGAAGCAGAGAATGAAGGAAGGCACTGAGGAGAAAGATACACCCTTGCAGGTCATGACTCACCTCCCACCAGGTCCCACCTCCTCACAGCAAGTCAACCAGCACCCCCACAATTCAATCACCTTCCAAAAGTCCTACCTCTGAACACCTAAGGCTCTTGGGGGACATCTAGATCCAAGCTATAACAAATTTTTAAAAACCGCCTAAGTTGGCATGGTGGTGTGTACCTGTAGGGCCAGGTGCCTTGGGCGGTTAAGGCAAGAGAATCACTTGAGCCTAGGAATTCCAGGCCACCTGGGCAGCGTATAAAGATTTTGTCTAAAAATGATTGTCCACAGAGTGCCAGAGGTACTTGAAGAGTTCTATTTAAACTCAGCACTTGATGTTTATAGGGTGTAAGTGTATGCGTGGGGGCACAAAGGGGTAGAAAACTGTGAGCTTTCAAAGCTAAAGATTGGGTGGACTAAGATGCATTTTTTTTTTTTTTGTGGAAAAAGAGACGAATGAATCAGAGTATCTATATAGCTTGTTGTCAATTCAAAAGCTAGGTTTCTCGATTGGCCTGTTGTGGGAAGTACTCAGAAGAGTGGGGCAACTAAGCATCAGACTGAAAAGGGAAGCCCCAGGGAACTGGAAAGAAACAAGGGAGATCATAGAGACAGAGCCACTCAGAAAATCCAACTCACAGAGTCATTTAGGAAAACTTGGGCTCATCCTTACCTGCACATGCACAGATCTGAGCCTCAACTGAATGCCAGAGACTGTGGCACACACATGGAATGGGCTTGAATAGATTTGCAAAGCCTTTGAAAACTGAATTGTCATTAGCACCACAGAAGCTGGTTAGAATTTTTGGCCTGAACTCAATTGGTTAGTTATCTGCTTAAAAAACAAAACAAAACAAACCAAAACACAATTCTCCACAGGATTTAAACAAGACCCTGAGCTCCATAACATGACTGGAACACAATCTAAAATTTCCCAACATGCAAAGAAGCTGGAAAAATGTCAACTCACATGGGAAAGGATAAGCAACAAGTGACAACGCTGAAATGACACCAATTTTGGAAATGAAACTTTATAAAAGCTATTATAAATTGTTCCAAGAAATGAGAGCAATCAGTTTTGAAATAAGGAGGGAAACTCTCAGCAAAAAATAGAAGATTAAAAAAAAGAACCCAATGGAAATTTTGGAACTGAAGAACATGATTATCAAAACACAAACTTCTCCAGATGGACTCGGTAGTGGAATGGAAATAACAGAAGAATCAGTATATTTGAAAAGAGATAATTAGAAATGATCCAGTCTGAACAAGAGAGAGAGAGACAGACAGACAGGCAGAGAGAGAGAGAGAAAGAGAGAGAGAGAAAGAGAGAGAGAGAAAAGCTGGACAGGTGTGGGAAGAGCAGCTGCCTTCCTCTCTTGGGGAAGAGGAACAGAGGGTTTAGAATGACATCATCCAGAAAAAGAGGAGTGAAATTCACAAAAAATATTCAAAAGAACAACAAATGAAAATTTCCCATATTTTGAAAATAAGCCTCAGATACATAGAAACAAGGCCAAAAAAAAAATCAGAAGATAACCAAGGATTGCAAAGGCCTTGAGACACATAATTGTTCCTTAATTATTATGGAAAAAAAATCTTTTTTTCTCTTTTTGAGACAGGGTCTAATTGTGCATTTCAGGCTGGCCTTAAGATTACTTTGTAGCCTAGGCAGGTCTCAAACTTGCAAAACTTCTCTTGCCTCAGCCTCCCTAGTGCTGAGCTTACAAGTGTATGACACCACGCCCAGCTCTATTATGAGAATTTTATCTTGAAGAACTTTATCTTTCTGAGTCTCAATTTCTTCAATTGTAAAATTAGCAGAATAATGTAAAAATAAGAATATGGGGAGGACTTGTATGAAGTAACCTAAGAAAGCACTTAGGGCAACTCCAGCCTCATAGTAAGGGCTGAATATAGTTTTTTTAAAAAGGAAAAAGCAATCAGCCAAGATGGTAAGGATATAAGCTCACTAAGGAGCCTACAGAGTCCTCTGAAGTGGAGATGATCACCTGCGATCTTGGAAGCAGAAGCCTATTTTCAATCAAGGAGTAATTAGAAGCAGCAGAAAGGGAGTTGGTGTAAATGTTTTTTGATGAAGTTTGGTGGTGAAAGTGTGAAATAAAAGGTTTACTTGAGAATGCAAAGCCGATGTGATATTTCTTATTTAAAATGGAGATTTGATCCTATTTGTTAAGCCGAAGGGACAAAGTAATAGAGGGGGGAGATTAATGATTCAGGAGAAAATGGGGTGGCTGATGGCATTTGACTTTGCAAAGGGCAGGAGGTAACCGACCCTAATCCACAGGTATTTTGATCGCTCTTATTGTGGGATTTGTGTTGTGTGTTGTGTGTGTGTGTGTGTGTGAGAGAGAGAGAGAGAGAGAGAGAGATCATGTTAATTCAGTGACTTAAAGCAGAAATTAAAAGTCCAATTATAATCAAAGAGGATGCAAGACTTCCATGGTTCGCTGATTATGTGATTTCTATTCTTAGTGATTTCCAGCCTTTTTTACATCATGAAAACGCAGAAAATGTACAAAATGGTAATATCTGTAAGGTATATTGTTGTAAATAAAAGGGTTTGGGGGGTAATTTTTCATGGTTTAGTTAAAAATTTTTGTAATTTTTAAAAATTGTGATATAAAAATAAAATATAAAACATGAAGGATGATTTTAAAGATCAAATTTATATAGAGATTCCAACTAAAATATTGTCAATCTAGCTGCCTGGAAACCTAGACTGACTTCTGCGGACACAACTTATATGCTCAAAAGAGCCAGAAATACCTTTCAGTGTCAACCACATTAATGATCCTTTCTTTTCTTTTCTTTTCTTTTCTTTTCTTTTCTTTTCTTTTCTTT
>PVLA01010058.1:0-67830 GCA_004027455.1 Hydrochoerus hydrochaeris
AGAAATTTGTAAGTTTCTTCTATTAAGAAATCTCTCATTATTTACATTAACTGAAAAAGGTTGTAGTGTATCAAAGTGTCAAATATCCTTGACATACCTCTTGGTTCTTCTAGTTTCTACCCCAATTAAAGTGAGAAATTTAATAGATTCTTTCCATCTATCTTCCTAATCCTTTTCCAGGAAAGTGAAAATATAATATTGTTTTTAAAATATAAATTGCAGCTGGAAAATTATTGTTCTCATGTTGCATATTTGTCCTTCAAGTATATGTTTCAGTGCCCAATATGTTATCCATTTTGAATTTTATGGCACTAATTTTAGTCTTTTCAGAAATTACTCCTCACTTTCTAGCAGAGTGGCATGGCTAAGCGATCAGAAGGGCCATCCATCAGTGTTCCTATGATCAGATTCACTACTAACATAATTGCTGGGGACAGGGACATAAGTGATATTGTCACCAGAGCTCTATCCTCCAGGAATAAATTCTCTAAATGTCCCTTTCACTTTTCATAAAAGCTGTGTAGAGTTGGCTAACCGATAAACAATTTAACCTAAGTGCCATAGTGGAGGGAATGTAAGGATGGTTTTGATCCAAAGAACTGTTTCTTTGAGCTTTTACATCAATGTCTTACATAGTTTGTTTCATCGTTGGTTAATAAAATTCTCCATCAGAGAATTTATTCCATGCAGGTGAATGAGAAAAGTCATTATTCTGAGATCAGTAAGTTATTCAGAGCCTCTTCAACCTACAGAGATGTGCAAAGGAAAATGATGTGCCCTTCGAACTGTGTTATACTCTGAGGTCCAGCTCATGGCTCGGATTGCCCAATAACCAAGCTCCAATTGGTGCTTACCTGGAATCGCATCCCATCTTGCTTGTCTGTCTTGTCATATCCAGCTTCTCTATTGCCCATCTAAGGGCTCTACCTCAAAAACTATCTTTGCCAGAATTGATATCTCAGCCTTTCCTTATAGGAACACTAGTCTTAAATCTGAGATTGTTACAGGTAGCTGAAGTCAGTCAGAAATAGTATAGGCAGTGAGTTAGGGCAAGGTCTCAATGGAGCCAGTGCAGGCACCTGGCAACTGTGGGGGAGACAGACACCTCCTGCTGTGGGCCAGGCCTCAAAGGATCAAACAAATGCATCTATATCTTGGGAACTGATATTCTAATTAGTTCCTCTCACCCTGGAGTCACTATCCCATCCCTCTAGGGGAAAGGTCACAGCTCCAAGAATGCCCACTTCCTAGGTGACTTGCTTTCCCATTTGTCTCTAATATAATCAATTTTACCTGAACTACTAATCTTATTGGTTCACTATAATTAGGTCCCACTTTATGCCCATCTGCCTTGTGAGTTCTCAGTCTTCCCTCACCTTGAACCCATGGTTTTACTCTATAAAAGTCCCTAGAAAAGACAAAGTCCTGTTCAACCCGCTCAGGACCCCTTCTGTCTCTCTTCAGGCAGAAGCTTTCTTTCTCTCAATAAATATATTCCACTCTTCACCTCTGTTGTTCCTCAGATTCATTCTTTGATTTTACAGAACACGAACTCATGGACATAGTAGGTTGGGAGTTTCATTCCCCTATATCAAGATGACTTAAATCCTTTGAAAGAAAATCTGTCTTAATATTATAGCATTGGGGCAAAGTCTTTTACCCTGAAATGTAGAAATTTGATGAAATATTTTGAATTGCATCCCTTCAAGAAAGAAATGCTACATTAGTTTTATTTTTAATACCCTGACTTAATTCTATTTTCTATTTTTCAATTCAAATTTGAAAATTTTGCAAGTTATATAAATTACTGTTTTCATTGTTCTGTGTTTTGAATATATAGCTATATTCCTATATGTGTTCATGTGTTGTATCTCTAAATCATGAAATGTCTTTATAACTAGTGGACAATTGATTGATGTACTTTAAAAATAATCTTGTAAGTGAGGATTATTAATATTTAATACTACCAGTATCTTTTCATTATACCATTTCTTATTACATTTTTTCCTATGTATTCGCTATATTGCATGACAAATACACTTTAAATTTTCTCTTCAGATTTTGTTTTTTACCAGTACATGTTTGCATTGCATGATACAATATACATAATTACATTTTATGATACCTGTTGTATTTCTTGTGAGTTGTTAAATGTACCTACACATCTTAATTCTTTTTTTCATCAATTTCCTTCCTCTTTCTGTACCTCCTCCACCTTTTCATCCCCTTCAAATTTGAGAAAGATTTATCTCACTACTTGTTATTATCTATATTTTATTTTGCTTTTCATTTATATTTTTGGTTTCACATATAAGAAAAATCATGCACTAATTAGGCTTGTACATCTAATTTATTTCACTTGACATTAAAATCTCAAGCTGCATCCATTTTCCTGCAAATGACTCAAAATTATCCTTTTTTATGGCAGAGTAGTACTTTGTTGCATATAAACACCACATTTTAAAATTCATGCACATATAGAACACTTCTAGGATTTAGCTATTATGAATTGTGCTGCTATAAACATGAGCATGAAAATTAATTCTTTACCAATCTGGTTATATGTGTATATGAGGTGTATTTGTATATAAATACATTAATAGTATTTTGTTTGGCTTGAAAAACTATACATGTAAAATATAGATTGTAAGATATAACTGACAAACTTTACATTTTAATTGTGAAGGATATCTATAATATCCTGGAAAGAAACCTCAAAATAGAATTAGAATGATTATTTTGTAAATTTCAATGGCTAAATAACTGGGAGCAATGAAACTGTTTTCTCAACATGTCTAGTCATTAATCAATTATATTTGTAAGTTACAGTTCTACAAAATTACTTTAAAATATAGGTCTTCTGTTTTCATAAGCTTTGATGGACACAGTCATTTACATCTTTATTTATAAACCGTCCTCCATTCATTACAGAAGTCATTGTGCTAGGGCATTGACTTAATTATAATTTTATTAATTAGGACAAATGACCAATTGAAGAGTCCATGCTCATTTATTGAACAGAAGGTATACTTAGAATTCCCTGTTTAAGTCCCTCCATTTAATCTGGTTTATAAAATGTGAAAACTTCTTTCACTATTTTTCTTAGCCATTTTACTGAAACTAATACCAAGAAATTAAATAACATATATAAATATTTTTCCTTACAGAAATTCATTTTTAATTGATGATAAAAGGGTTGACCAGGCACATGTATCATTATTTTACAGGTATATTTTTCCATATGCCTTTAAATATTTTTATCAGTATGAGAAAAATAACACTGAAAAAGTTATTTAAAATTCTTAATGTATATTTTTAGATTAATTTGATTTAATTAATTGCTATGAATAAAATAATTTCAGAATCAAGAAGTCTTTAATAAGCAATTTTAGAATTTCTTCTGCTTTGTAGCATTTTGTATGAGATTTACTATTACTATAACAAAACATGAGATGGTGAAATTATAGAGAGATTAGGGACTGGAATATAGCTCAGTGACACAGTGCCTGCCTGACAAGTGTGAGGTCATGAGCTCAACATGGTGGTTTGATTCTGTTACCCTTGGTCTGTAGGAAGTAGTACATTGTGGTGAAAATGTGTGATAGAGCAAAATCATTGACTCATAGCAGGGAAGCAAAATTGAGGAAGGTTAAGGGTCTTGGTTCCTGTAATTGCCCTCAAGATCATAACCTCAGTGATCTGAAGAACACCATTAAGACTTCTATATCTTAAAGCTTGCATCATTTTCCAATAAGGCATCAATGGAGACCAAGTTTTTATATTAGGACCTTTTGGGGACACTTACCAAAATGACAGCACATGTGTATTCTAACATCCTTAGGTATGGAGGTTTCTTTGGACAGTTTAGATGACAGCCTCCTGAGGTGTGACCAGAAGTGAGCCAGTGAGAGTGAGTAACCCAACTTACTTTTTAGCAATTTTAGATCACACATTTAAATGTTGCAGAAGTAGTTCTTTGTCTGTATCTCACAATGGGGTTTAATAGTGAACTTAATGAATTGAACAATTATTTCTTTATGTTTACGGATGTCTATTTGAAATGTACATATTAAATAGATATAAATAATGAAAATATTGAAGCACTTTGTTGCTAAAAATTAAAATCACATATATCTCTATTTTATGCTACAGCTGCTCCATATATTTAAAAATACATTGATGGAAGGACATTTTTCTAGCTATCCTATGACTCAGTTCTCTCTTTTTCACTTTTTCCTAAGAATTAAGTTCACATATTTGGAACAGGGAGATGTTGGAAAATCTCTGTACTATTTATTGTCACATTTTTCTGTGAACCGAGAATTTTTCTAAAACTATGTCTATTATTAAAAAACAAATACAAAAAAAATTCTGTGGAATCTTAGAATGCAGCGTCCTGGGTTTAGAGCACTGTTTGGAATAAATGGGGCTTCACTCCAGTCCATACCTCGAACAGAGATTTTCCTCAGTGTTTAAGCCAGTATTCACAGAGCCTTGAAGTACTAAACAGAGTGCTGCTTTGCAAAGCTCCTTTGCAGTCATGTAAGCAGGACACGCACAGATGAAACTCTGGCCCTCCTGCGTAGCTTTCCTGCATTTTAGGAGCTTTGCCCACAGTGAATACCAGGCTTTTGTTGTTCGGTGCTACATGTCTGTAAGTAATAAATTTAATCGTATGTATGTTTTGCCTCACACAATCAACTTGAACTCAAACAACAACATACTAAGTGGTTAATATACAGGTTTTAAATTCACTATCACTGCCATCACCATATTTTGAAACTTATTAATCTCAACACAAAGGTCAAAAAACTAAAAATGCAACCTTCTTATGTTGTAAATATCAAATTTTTGTATCAAAGTAAAAATGTATAACTTATTTCATGAGTTCAATAGATACATTTCAAAACTGATTTTGTCTTCTAGCAAAACTAAATATTTAACTTTAGAAGTTTACAAAATTATAATGGTTTTATACAAACTAAATTAAAATAGGCTGATGAGGATTAATATATTTTCTTCAGTTTAGAAAATCAACATAATGAAACATTATGGAGTGAGGGAAATTATTTACAAACCTTGAATCTATGAAATGACTAATATCAAGAGTATATAAAAACCCCTGCAACTTAATGAAAATCAAGAAATATAATTTAAAAAAGAGGGAAGAGTTGAATACATGTATCTCTCAAGATGATTTACAAATGGTCATCAAGCATATGACAAAATGTTTAATGCAACTAATCACCAGAGAAATGCATATTACAGTGAGATACAGCCTCACCAATTAGGATGGATACTGTCAAAAATAGAAAGTAACAGGTATAAGCAAAAACATGAACAAATCCAAATCCTTATTCCTGATGATATTGTAAAATTGTGCAACTGTTATAGAAATACATATTGAGATTTTTTAAATTAAAAATACAACTAAATCTCAAACTTGCTTTTGGGTGCTTATCAAAAAGAGTTGAAAGGACAAACTCTAAGACGTTCATATATTTTTACACATGGTATTACAATTCACAACAGACAAAATGTGAATGAAAGCACAGAAGTGTTTGTGAACCTACTTATTGTAAACTCATAAATAAACTTGAATAAACTATATAAATGTAAATTTTATTGATATATATGTATATATATATATGTTTAGATCAATTAAAATGGTACAAAAGAGTATATGGGCTTCATGAGATTTGAAATACTATGAAAGTCCTAAGATAGAGCAATACTGAATACTGAAATTTGCCTTTTCATACTGATTTTCTCATGCTGTTGTTATTAATATTTATTTTTCTGAGATAAGTTATCAACATGTGAAATCATTTCAAGACACTCTATAAAGTTTTGAAGACAGTAAAGTAGTAATGTTCTTTGTCAATAGAAACCTAGATTTGGTTCAGATTGCTCAGCATACACATATAGAAAATATTTGGAAATATATATCTATCTTTCTCTCTCCTTACAGATTGAAATATTTCCTTATTTCTCTCTCTCCTTAAAAATTGAAATATTTATCACACTTACATCATCTTCCAGTTTTTCAGATTTACATAATAACTTGAAAATTCAAATCAATTAACATGCAAAGTATAACATAACCTTATCTTTTAAAAAGAATTAGGTATGAGGATAAATTATACTATTTCATTAGAACTGAGGGTACATGTTTGAGTTTTTGAATAAACTAATATTTACTGTTTTCATGTACTCTATAAAGCATTTGAACTGTGAATTCTTTCTTGTTTCCGCAAAAGGCACGATTTGAGAGAGGAGTTTATATGTTCCATCTCTGATTCAAGTAATAACTTGCAATGTAGGGCAGATTGATGGCAGTTGTTTCTAGATCCCTATCATGCTATTATTAATGATAATGACAATCCAAGTTGGAAGCCCTTAGAATATGAGTAAGTGGTTGTAAAAACTGAACTTGTAACCTGATAAATTCACAGGTAGTCACCAAATTTATAGAACCTTCAAAAGGATAAAAGTGGCAATTGCGTAGAATGTACTCAGTCAGATTTGGTCTTCTGATTTTATGGTTTGGAGTTACTTTTATACATCAGTCCTCATTAAAATAAGTGTTTGACAGAAACAAATATTGGAATTATTTTTGGATAAAAGAATATGGAAACATAAATTATCTTATCCTGTGCTAGTAATTATTACAGTTAGTGATGAAATGTTATAACTTTGTGACTTTTACCCTTTTACTATGTTCTTGCTGAAGTAGAAATTCAGTAAGGATTTGAGTTCAGTCTTTTCTTTGTGGTGGTGATTTTACAAAGTGAAAGTGAGAAACCACATGAAGCAGGCAGAATGAAGAGCGAACATAAATACCGTGAAGAATGTCAGTGTCATTGAAACTTTTAAATATTGCTACCTCCTCAGTGATACAAAACGTGTTGTCATGTAATATAAAGTGAAAAAAACCAACCATTTATTAAATGCTATCCTTCCCAATTTATTTATGTTTCTGCAAAACGTTTTCCACATTTACACTTAGACCAAGGGTGAGTGGCCTTTGATGCTGATCAAGGGACACTATGGCAAATAAGGAATAATAGTACTGTTAAACGCTTAAAGTGGCATTTTGTCAGCATCAAGAGTCTTGGCTAAGACAGAGCTGGCTGTTGAAAAAACCTCCACAAAGAGAAGATTGTGAAGGGTAAAGAGTCCTGCTACTATAATCCCCTTGTTCTATTCAAAGTCAGACCACTTCTTCAATATTTCTAGAATGAATAGCCTAGAAATTCTCTAAGGAAGAACCACCTGCAAATTCTCCAAGAGAGTAAATGCTGGATGGTTTCTGGAAAAACGTTCCATGATCTCTTAAAGCTGCAACTGAGAATCATCAACTCTGTCCTCCAGGACACTTTGTAGATTTCCCATACTGTTTGTTATATTTGTTGTGACTGAGCCTTTTGTTTTGCCTTAGACAGAATACAGTTGCTAAAATTATTCATTACTAGTTTTTCTAGAGCTTGGAAATTTCAAGAGGAAATGTCGCTGATATACTTTTCCCTTGACACATTTTATAGCTGTAACTATAGCTTTGCTCTCTGGGAATGTAGAACTTTTAATCTAACAGACTCAGGATTTCAAAGATAGGAAGATTAAATTTACTGATCAGGATCCTGGCACATAATGCAAAGGTCCAATATTGTTTTTCATCCTGTTATTCTAATGCTGGAGAAATATATCACCATCATTGTTTAAATGAATATACTACCTCTTAAATTACAGAGTCTCAAAGGTTTTGTCCTTGAGCTGACAAATTAGCTGTGTCTATAAAAGGACATTCTACTATTTTACTAATCTGGCTGTCTCTGGATGATGTGGCTTGTACTCATACCGTTGAGACCCATGGTCATGCTCATGCATCAAGCTCTGCAACTTTCTCAGGCAAATAGAACCTCTGTCCTGACATGGTATTATACAGGATCTTATATTTTAAAATTAGACATCCTATAATTGCTTGTATACTACAGATGGATTAATTTATGATAAAAAATAAACAACTAGTACCACATGTTTTAAGGCATCCAGAGTGGAATAATATGCCTCTGAAGCTCACGTCTATCAGGAACCACCTTAAATGAGATTGTATTTGGAAACAGGGTCTTTATATATGCACTCAGTTAAGAATCAGAATAAGAGCACATGGACTATGGTAGGCACTAAATCTACAGAATCATGTACTTATAAAAAGAGAAAGGACCAAAAGAAAAGTCATCCATGTGAAGACAAAGGAAAAGTTTGGAATTAGGCAGCTACAAATCCAATAATTCCTGGGAGCACCCCAAGCAGTGAACAGTTAGAGCATTCAGAAGGAGCATAAACCTACTGAAAGTTTGACTTCAAACTTCTGGCCCTCAAACCTTTAAAGGAATATAATTCTATTCTTTTTAGTTAAGAAATTTGTGAAAATTTTTCAAAGAGCAAATGAATACACAATTAAGGTGATGTCACTGTATTATAAATTCTTCAGATAGTTTCCTAAAGGAACAGCACTGAATTCTAAAATGCTCTGATGGTCTCAAGTCAGACAATCAAATGTTCTATTCTCTTATGGTTAATGTATACATTTTTTTTCAATTTTTAAATGTTCAGTTATATATTAAGGCACTGGATTCCTGGGTCAGGTCATCACTTTGTGCTTAATATTTTGAGTAACTGACAAGTTGTCTCCAAATAATTAATAACATTTTATCTACCCATCATGTATTAAAGAACAAAATTTACCACACCATTGCTCACACTAGTAATTTACTATTATTTTATTATAGCCAGAGTAATGCATGGAAAGTAGTGTCTCCATGTTTTCTCATGCATTAAGAGTAACGTTGAGAATCTTTTCAAGTGCTTATTAGCTATGTGTTTCTTCTTTCGATAAAAGTATAATCAAATCCACAATTCTTTCTGAATTATTTTTTACCAGTTCCTCTAGAACAAAAATGTGAAACTTAAATGACTGCATTCAATTTTGGATTGAAATAGTTATTTTTTTCAAGGTGAAAAGTTTGCTCTTATATGTCTGATCTCTCATTTTTTGCTATTATTGTTATATTTATTGCATATCCATCTGATCAACACATCATGTTTATCATTTTATATAGTTTTACAAAGAATTTAAAAGAAATGTTATATTCTATAATGTATTTCATATTTACCTTCATGGTGTTGTTTGTTTCTATATATAGTTGCTTTATCATCTGGTGATACTTTCTTTCCGGTTGGAGGTATTTATCACTAATAGGATTACCATATTAAAATATAATATCATATTAGCAATAAATTATTTCATTTTACTTTATCTGAAAGTGTTTCCGTACAATGCCTTTCAGCTCCATTATGTAAATCCACTGTGTTTTACTGAAGCATAAGTAACAAATAAATGTTGTGTATATTTATTATTATAATGTTTAGATAAATATATAGAATCACTAGAAAAATGTATGAAAAATTATTACTCATATTAAGTTAATTAAAATATACATCTCCTTACATATATTTTTATGATAAGAATGCTTGTAACATTTAGCAAGTTCCAAGTATTTAATGCGGTGTTACAAGCTATATAATTTTTATTTGATCCTCAGAAGTTACTCATTCTGCTAAAGTAAAACAATAACGTGTCAACACCTCCTCATTTTCTTTATCTGTAGCACTTAGCAACCATTATTCTACTTTGTCTTCTAGTTTATCATTCCGTGATTCCATCATACAAGGTCCTTCTTCACTCAGCTATTTCATTTAGCCTAAGTTCAACCAGGTTTATTCATATTGCGATGATTGCTGATTTCTTTAACATTACAAAATGTTCCTGTGTGTGTCACATTTCATTTATCTATTCATCACTTGAGAGGCACTTGTTTATGTTTTCTTTTGGATATTGTTAGGGTGTCAATAAATATATGAATTTAGATATATCTTTGGGATCGTAACTTTAATATTTTGGGTGTGTAATCAGGAGTGGGATCACTGAATTATATGGTGCTTTCATTTTTTGCTAATCTTTGAGTGACTTCCATGTATTTTCCATAATTGGTGCACCAATTTACATTTCACTAACAGTTTTATTTTGTCCACATCCCCTATTAATGTTTGTATGTTTATTTTTCTTTTTGTCCTTTTTTGTAGCAGTCATTATAACAGGTAGAATATAATACCTCCTTTTGGTTTCAAGTTGGAATTTTGCCCCTGATTATGGATGCTGAACTTTGTTTTTATTATAGTTTGTTTTTTGTTAGTATATATTTGAAATATATAATTATTATGTTCATTTTGGGTAAATACCATATATATATGCATATATGTATGCATATGTTTACATACACCAGTTTCACAAAGTGAATGTCTCACACACACACACATATATATGTATAGTAAAATATCATTTTATATATATTGGACCAGCAACCCAACTTAAACTGTTTCTTTCACTCCCTGGCCAGCCTGCCTTCCTGTCTTCCTATCTTTCCCACTTTCATATCATTGTCTCATATCTGCAGTCTATAGTCTATAGACTATTGGCCATGCACATATCCTCATTTTCACAAATGATTATTAAGGTATTTTGCTCATTTTGAAAGAATTTATTTGTTTTGTTGCTCTTGAGTTCCTTTTATATTTTGAATGTTGTTCCTATGATGCATGTATCAAGCATGAATATTTTTCTTACCCCAGTTTTTCTGTTCATGCTGTTGATGGTTCTTTTTACTGTTCAGAAGCTTGTATTCAATTAAATTCCATTTGTCTATTTTTAATGATTTTACCTGTGCCTTGGACATCTTACTCCAACATTTTTCCTCATATTAAAATCCAGTTTTTCCATGCATTTCTCTTAGAAATTTTACAAATGGAGGTTTTATATTTAAGATTTTAATCCACTTTGAACTAATTTTGGGATATTCAGTAAGGGTTCAACTTCTGTCTCTCATCAAAACCTATTACAGCCTGGTTTCCTTATGTTTTGTACCCATGAGCACACACTCACATGGATCTTTACTTATGTAAAACTCTACCTTCTCCAGGTTATTCTGTTTCTGAATGAAAATACTTTGGTCAGCCAAAAATGTGTTTTAAACTTTGAAAAAAAATTCTCTCCAGGTCATATATTTCAAATGGCCCTGGTAAATACCTAACTTGTTGGTAATGATTTGTTCACATTGGGTCCATTAGTTCAGGCTCTCTAGTTCAGGCTCTCTGTTGCTCTCATTTTCACTACCTACTATGGAGGCTGCTAGTGTTATGAATGATTCATCTGGATTCACAGAATTTTGCCTTGTGTTTGCACCAAGTGACATTCCTCCATCAATAAAGCTGTTGGTTTTCACAGTCAGATGCCCAACTTAAACTCCTATGTCACTGACCTGGAAGGCATGTGAGTGGTCTCTAGTAACACAAGACTACCTGCACTCTATGACTGCACAAGGTCCTGTCTAAAATTTTTGAAAGAAAGAAAGAAAGAAAGAAAGAAAGAAAGAAAGAAAGAAAGAAAGAAAGGAAGAAAGAAAGAAAAAGAAAGAAAGAAAGAAAGAAAGAAAGAAAGAAAGAAAGAAAGAAAGAAAGAAAGAAGAGACAGACAGAGACAGAGACAGAGACAGAGACAGTGTGTACTGGGGATGAATCTCAGTGGGAAAGCCCTGGATTCAATTCTCAGAAATATAAAAACAAAATAAATCAAAATGAACTAAAAATGCATTCTTTATTTTAATAATGTTGATTACATTCTTCTATTAAAACATTTTTAGAAAGAGAACATTAATCTTAAATTTTTAAGCTAGACAATGTCAGTTCTCCGGGAGCAAAAGTTGGATGGTGAAGATCCAAGAAACAAAGGTAAAGCCTTTTCTGCAGTGAAATCTAAGGTTATTTGATATGGCCATGTGTTAGAGAAGGAAATAAGCTCAGTGAAAAAAATGCCACTCTATTTTAAAAATCATAGAATGTAAGTTATTTTAGTGAAAATTATTGTAGAAAAATGCTTACCAACATGAATACTTAGTAATACATTTTTTCAAGTGTATTGTGCTATTAAATGTAACAGATTAGAATCATAATTTCTACATATGATTAAAAAGCAGCTGTTGTATTCTCTGACATCAGGATCCTGCAAATACACATTTATTTAAACTAGGCATAGTAATTTAGAAACCGTTATTGCAACATTATTTTTCAGACTCCATCCTGCAGGTGGTCAGGCTGGGTACCTTTCATCATTACATTTGTGAACTCTAAGTTTAGAAAAATTGTATCATAAAAATATGTTGTACATATAAGCAGTATCCCCACACTTTAAGTATATTGATACTAAAGTATAAATACTTAAAGATTTCTGTTATTGTTTTAAAATGACTTAAAGAAACAACAGATGCATAAATATAACTGTAATAAAATGTTACTAATATAGAATTACTACAAAATAGTTAGTTAGTTAGTTAGTTAGTTAGTTAGTTAGCTAGTTATACTAGGAATCAAACTCAGGACCTTGTGCTTACCACGCAAGCACTTGTGCTGCTGATCTATATCCCTGGCCCCAGAATATTTATTTTTAAGAGTTAAAGCAAAGGTGAATAACTGCGGTATTGCAGACCATGACCTCTCCTACAGAAGACACCATTACCCAGTCTTTTTCTTCTACTCAGTGTTGTGAAGAACACTAAGATCACAAGTGTTGATAAATCAACCGCAGACTAGACATTGTCTTTTAGTCAGCATGGATACAAATTCAGTTATTCCAGTCACTGAATCAAAGTAAAACAGAACAATGGAAGAAAATGAACAGTAGATGATTTTTGTTACCTACAGAAGCTGAAATTGTAATAGATTATCTCCTTTTCCTTTTTCTATAAGTACCCTCATACCGACATTCTTTCTAAATTTCCACATATTACCTGTGTTCTATGGCATATCTCTTTCGCCAGAAATTTGATGTTCTGTGTACCTTATACCAAAATGAGTCCACTAGTGGACTTGGTTTGATGGTGGTATCCCTAAAAAGGAATGATCTGAGCGGAGCCAATGAATTTGTACAGATTTCTAACATGTAAATCTGTGGCCTTATGAATGACTGAATCTTGTCCTGTGACAAACAACATTCATTTTTTTTGACAAATACATCTTCACTTTGAACAATATATATATTTATTTTAGCTTTGACAAAGATCAGATAATTATTTAAGAGTCAAATGGCCATTTTCTAGTTTAGATATCCAAGTGATAATAAGCCTTATTTTCTCAGCTGAGTAAATCATAATTAAAATGTCAGAAATCATGTTGCTTCTAATCCAGGGTTTCAGCCACCCTTGCTCACGATATCTAACTGTCAAGGAACTCATCTCATGTTTATATCCATATCATATACACAAAAGATTTTTGCTCACTTTGTTTACTTTAAAAATATTTTCATTCCTTTTCTTTTCCCTATAATTGTTTACATTAAAAATTATGATGCTGTGGCTTTTTTTCAGCAGATACTGTACGTGTGTATTTCTTTTTCAGATGTACTACCTTGATATCTCTCCACTGTGGGCTTGTTCTTCACCATCTTGCAACTTTCACACACATAAATCCCTTTATTTCAAGTGGCTCTCTAACCCGTTATATTCTCTGATTTTCAAATATTTTCTTCTTATCCATACATTGCCTTTGTTTCTTACATTTTTTATTCTTAAAATACAAATATTACGTAAGAGTATTAAAATGAAAAATTATCCTCAGTGGAAAAGAACTGTAATAATATATTCACACCTGTATCACTGCAGACATAGCTACCCCAAAGAATATGAGAATTACTTTAGCTCTTTCTTTATTCTTTTGTAAGAATATTTTAAGTAAGTAAAGGAAAAAAATCCTCCAATAAATGAATCCAAGAAAAGTTTGCCATATTATTGAAAAAATATATATTTTCCCTTTATCCATATAACATGTCAAAAGTATGAATTATTCTATGCATAACCTGGAGCTCTTTTCAGATTTGGGTTCTTTTAAGAGGCATACATTAGTGTCACACATGCACAAGCTAAAATATCAAAGGAACAGTCAGAGCTGTGTTGTAGTGGATAATATTTATCTGGATAGAATTTATTTAAAGCTGCATTTATTAACTTACCTCCATTTATAGAATACAGTTAACCATTTGAATATCCAGGATCATTTTAATATTATAAAAAATATCTTTTAGGTCAGAAACTATACTTTGGAATCCAGTAGATCCATATAGCTAGCAAGTAGATAAATGGTTTAGCTCAGTTTAATAGCTACATATTTATGATATTTAAGTTAATTGGAACTTAAATAACCAAATGTGACTAGCAATTGTAACATCATATAGTGTAGCTCCGAAAAAATTCCTTTATTTATGTATTTTTTTTGCCTAAACGGAGAGTCGAATGAATAAAATCAGTGGACTCAAAATATTATATTCTCTGCAAATTGTCTTCACTGACACATGTGCTGGCTTCTATTTCCTAAAAAATTTACTATTTCAAAAATCAAACATCCAAAAAGTCTTGACATATATTCAGTTGGTATTAATGTATTCAGTTTATAACCTAACTTTTTTCCAGACTTGCCATTACCTAGATCTTGCTATGTTGAATTCTGGACTCTGTACATATTTTTATTTTTTAATTAAGTAAGTTTATTGGTCCATTTTAGATATACACAATGAGAAATTTCATCATAAGGCATTTATACCTGTGCATAATACATCTTGATTCTTCTTTTATTCCTATTCCCATAAATCCCCTGCAACCACTTTTCTCCTCATTATTTACAAGAAATTTGTTTCAAATTTCCTTTGTTTCTCATTTTTTTCTTAGTCTGTCCTTCCTTGGCCTCCTGACATCCCAGTTCCACTTCCAATTTGAACAGGTTTTTTTCCATTTCACAGTATCTATTATATATTTTGGTCCTCATTTATACTTTTGTTTTCAACACCAGAGGAACAATTGAATATTTACACATGTGTGTCCAATTTTTTTCACTTAGGAGTATGTTTTCAAGATGGATCTATTTACCTCAAAATATCCTGTTTATCCTTCTTTGTGGATGAATAGTACTCCTTTATATTAATAAAATACATCTTTAACCATTCTATAGTTGATGAGCATTTAGGCTTTTTCCAAGATTTTGTTGTTTCAATCTGTGCTGTTATAAATTTGGATGTGCAAAATAGCATTGTGGTATGATGCTATTAATTTTTTTTTCTGGCACCAGGGATTGAACTCATGACCTTGCACTTTCCAGGAAAGTGCTTATGCCACTGAGCTAAATCCCAGCCCTAGTGCTATTACTCCTTTTGGGACACACCAAGAAAGGGAATACCTGGAAATGGAAGCTCTGGTTTTCTTTTTTGAAGAACCTTAACAGTGATTTCTACAGCAGTTGTACCAGTCTTTAATCCACAGAGGAAAAAGATTCCTTTTCCCGTACATCTGCATTAGCATTTATTATTGGTGATAATACCCATTCTTTCTGGAATCACATGCAATCTCAGCATTGTTTTAATTTCCATCTCTTCAAGGACCAGTGCTTTAGGACATTTTTCATATATTTATTTTAAATTTCTACTTCTTTGTCTGAGAATCTTCATTTCAGATGCCATATTTGATTGGAACTTTAAATCTGGTGGTCTTTTTATTGTTATTGTTTGTTTGTTTGAGCTCTTTATATATTTTGACATTAGTCCTTTGAGGATCAGCTGGCAAAAAATTTCCCCCACTCTGTGTGTTGTCTCTACAGTCTAGTGACAAGCTCTTTTTCTGTGTAAACCTTCTTAAGTAACTGAGATTCCAGTTATTGATTCTTTGTGATGTGTCTTGTGTGATCAGTTGCTCATAAACTCTTTACTGACACCAATACATTCAAGAATTCTACCTAATCTATCTTCTAGGACATTTAGTGTTTCTGTTTTATTATTTATATTTTTGATCCATTCTATTTTAATTTAATGCATAGTGAGAGACCTGAGTCTAGTTTTAGTCTTTGGTATCCAGAAAGCCTGGATGCAGGGATTGTTCAACACATGCAAATCAAGAGTTGTAATACAAATTATCAACAGAGTAAAGAACAAAAATTACATGATCATTTCATTTGATGCTGAAAAATCATTTGACAAAATTCAACATCTACTCATGATTAAAACACTAAATACAATTGGAATAGGTGATCTTTATCTCAATTTGATAAAAGCCATATATGACAAATCAACAAACAACATCAAACTAAATAGTCAAAAGCTGAATACTTTCACTCTAAAATACAAAATAAGACAAAGATATCCACGCTCACTACTCCTATTTAATGTTCTGAAAATATTAACCAGAGCAATTAGATAATAGAAAGAAAAATAAAGGCATAAAGAAAGTAAAGGACAAAGTTATAGTATCATTTTTTTTGCATTTGACAGCATTCTCTACATAGTAGAGCCCCTGAAATCCACCAAATCATTTTTAGATTTATTATACAAATTCATTTATGTAGTTGGATACAAAGACCATACTCAAAAATCTATTACATTCCTGTACACAAATGAACTCATTAAGAGAGAAATTAGGGAAACCACATCTTTCACAATAGTATGCAAAAAAAACAAAATACATTGCAACCAATCTAACTGAGGAAGCAAAAAGTTTTACACTGAAAGCTACCACACTCTGAAACAGATTAAATAGGCTATCTTAAAATGGAAATATATCCCTTACACTTGGGTAAGAAGAACCAATATAGTGGAAATGACCATACTTCCAAAATTGTTTTACAGATTAATACAATTCCAATCAAAATATCAATAGCATACCTCACAGAATTAGAGAAAATAATTTAAAAATTTATTTGGAACCAGAATTACCCTAGAATAGCAAAAGCAATTCTGGGCAACAAAGCTATGTGGCATGAACTATGACTGGAAATTATTCTACAAAACTGCTGTGATAAAAACAGCATGGCACTGAGAAAAAACAAACTATCAGACCAAGCAATCAATGAAACACAATATAAGATGGCTCAAAACATATTGAAAACATAGTCAAAAACACTTCTTCAACTAAGGGACTAAACTCATTCACTAGAACAATATATACCCTTGTATTTCATTGTAAAAAAAATTTTTTTTTGGAACCAGAGTTCGAACTCATGATCTCACACCCGCCAGTGAGGTGCTTGAGCCACTGAGCTAAATCCCCAGCTAAAAATTATTTTAAATCCTACTTATAAATACTTTGAGTATGTAAATGAATTATGAATTTGATAGTTTCTTCCTTCTAATGAAGGAAAGAATGATATAAACTGATGTTTCCTTTGTAGAGCAACAGTTAAATTTTGAATAAGTTAATATTGTCATAATTATGCAAACTATTAAAAGTTTTAGTCTTGATTTCTGAGTCAGATTCCTAATATCTAGTTCTTTTTTGTTAATATACTGTAAGGATACTTTGCAAAATATTGCAACTATCAAATTTTTGAAATTATTACTGTTATTAATATAAACTATAAATAATAAAATGTATGATATTGAGCTTCATGTCTTCAAATCAGTAAATACATTAAGCTTTAATTTTTGACATACAATTTGAATGGAGGAATTATTTTGTAATTCTGAACATTTGTTTATATATTTAAATTCTTTCCATAATTTGAAACTAACATTGACTGAAAAACCAATGTATTAAATAAAGTTGTGTATACCATGCCAACAAACTTCATGGAAATATGTGATTGTGTGTGTGTGTGTGTGTGTGTGTGTGTGTAGGCTTTTAATATGAGAATTAAACACTTGAAAATATCAAAAATAAAAAATATTTATGCAAATCTTAGAAAAAATGGTAAGTTTTAAATTTGTAAAGCTTCACATGAAGTTTCAAAATTAAGATATTCCATGATGTGATAAGTTATAAAGAGCATAATTAAAACAGAAATCTCAAGTATAAATCTTGATTTCATTCTATTGCTTCATTTTTCATCAATGAAAAGCAAATTATAATAATACCTCACATACTTAGGTTGCAATATTCTCATTGGAATCACATTGCTGTGGGTTTGAGGTGATTTCTTATGATGATTTCATTAAAAATATTTATCCAGTCGTGTAACCAAATGGCATAGTAGAACTTTATGCAGATGGTCCTGTCTTTTATTTTTCTATAAGTTTCAGGGATACTTTTGGGAAAAAAGGGCTTTAGGGCAAGGAGATCTCCTTCACTACTGCTAATCTATTTACCTAATAGGTTAAAAATTAGATGATTCCGGCTTGATCTTTGCCTTTTTTTGTTGTATTTTCTTCTCATCTTTCATTGATTAGAGCTGTGCTCTTAATTCAGACCTCCATAGTCAAATGGAGGAAGCAGGCATAGGACGAATGCATGGGAATTATATCTCTTTGAATGTGAAGGAAGGGTATCAAGCAAATCTGTGGTTAAAAAATTTATACCTTTGTATAACATAGGTGAAAAAATATTAAGTTCTAAAACTTTAAATTAATAAAAATGAAAAGTTTTGTTATAATTTCATTTCAGTAGCCTAAACTAAAGAAATAAATATATGCACTATTTAAAAAGAATGTTAGAAAATAACGAAAATAAAATTATAAAGTGGAAATATGCATGTTAAATAGGAATAAAAGACTGTCATACAGATCATTTCAAATATCTTTCACATGAGAAAATGTATGATATTTGATAAATTAACCAGCTTTCTTAGTCTTATATTTTCATTTACAAAATGAAAGACTTGGATCTATCGCTTTTTTCATTTGAAACCTACAGCTGTTTTAGTAGAGAAAAATGTCTCGCAATGATTTATGATCACAAGTGTTAATAAGTTGAAGACATGATGGATTTTTTTGTCCCTCTCTACAATGAAGAAAGGTTTTTAAACACCTATGGACATTCCTGAAAAGCTGTTAGAAGAAAAAAAGCAAACAAACAAACAAACAAAATATGTAGAACTAATCAGAAACCCAAGCTTCTTACCTTTTTATGGCTAGAAAAGAAATATGAGGATTTTTTTCATATACCTTTGTGACTGTGCCATCTTATATGACTAAGACTTCAGGCCTGACTGAATTACTATTTAAGCTATCTGGCATAAAATCTCTTTTATTTCAACACAGCTGAAATGGACGTGTTGGGTTGAAATTGTACAAAACAATGATTCTACTGTCATAAATGCAGTATTTTAAACAACTTGTGCCAGAAAGACTAAAAAGTTCTAGTAATTTGCTTGTTTGTACTTCAATTTATAATTTATAAATTATGTAAGATCGTATCTCATGGTTTAGAGCTAGAATGATCCCCCAAAATGTCAAGTGTTCAGAGTGGGCTTTTGAAAGATAACGGGATCCACAATAATTGCTTCCTTTAAGTTTTGGGTACTGGGTTTGTGTCTCAGGGAAAAGAAAGTGACTATAACACAATCACAGCTATTTTTGCAGAAGTTTTTCTACCAGTAATTTCCACATAAACATTAAAAAATAAATGCCCTATTTATTACCTTCATGGAATCCATTCCACTTATTCTGGTAATGATATTGAGTACATGCAATCTTGCTGTCATTTTATAGGTATTAAGGATACATCTGACAGAAGCTTTGTGCTCTCAGGGCTCATTAGTGCAGTAGAAACAAATAGTGAAAATAAAGGAAAACTACAATTTAACAAGCACAAGTAGTAAATTTGTTATTTACTGGTTCAAAAGCACTTGAATTGCCTTGAACTTTCCATTGAAATTATTTTCATAATGAAATGTAAAGAATAAGATATCCTTGTAGAAGTTAGAATACTCTCCAAAAGATTAAATAATGTTGTCATTAATACTCTTATACCTTAGTTTTGCTTTCATATAAATGAATGAAGGTCTAAACATTATAATTCAATTTACTGAAAAATTAATGCTTCTCAGATGTTAAAGCTTCATGTTTTTCATTCATACATTTCCTTCTTTAAGGCACTGCTAATCTATATCACTTGTTAACTCTTAAATATTGTATTCTCATTAGTGTCTTTTCTTAATCATAATTCACAATACAACACTTGGTTAAAAATATTAGTTTCTAAACAGCTGTTTTCTTTTTAATTGAGTAAAATAGCTAAGAGAATTTTTTCCTAATCTTTTCACTAATTTAGAGCTTAACTCGAAGAACAGAATTACATCATGATCCAGTATTATATTGGCATATTTTGAACCCTCTAATAAATATATTAAATATATAGTTACTATTGTGGTTTGTGTCTGAAATGTACCCCCAAGGCCCATGTAGTCATGAGGGGGTACTTTTTAGAGGTGACTAAATCTGGTTTGTGATTAATTCATTGTCTAGTGCTGGGACTATGGGTGTGAGTGCAACACCCACTCTATGGTGCATAGTCTACATACAATATATGGGACAGAAAGAGTCTTCTCATGTTCCTCCCAGTTTTGCTTTTGTTGCTTTTGCTGTCTTCTGCTACTGTGAACTGTTGCTCCTCAGCCATACCATGCTGCCTTGGATCTTATTGACTACTGAAACTTCCATAAAATGTGAGCTAAATAAAACTGTGCTTCCTGCATTTTGGGCATCAGGTTTTTTGTCTCAGCAGAGTGGAGAGTAACCAACACAATTACTATGAAATATTGTTTCCAATTGTGACCTTTAGCATGGCACATCAGGGCAATTTACATTACAGTTAATGTTCTCCTTAAATGAAACCACAGTTTAATTTATTTCTATCTTTCATCATACAGTTACCAATCTCATTAGAAAATGGAAGCAACTAAATCTCACTTTCATTGTCTGCATACAGCATTTCTTTTTTCAATAGAGGAACTCTTCATGAAAAGTAGTTATAGAAAATTCAGTATTATATAATCATATTTTCAGACAAATTATCAGTGAAACATCAGAGTTAAGTTTGGTAGTAAGGGGACACTACATTTGTCAAACCAATTAAGAAGAATCTATGATATATCATTATTCATGTGCCCATAGTGTCTGGAATTCTTTTTAGACAAAAATCATTGGTTATTACAGTTCTACTACTTGTAACATTACATACTAGACTGGTAAGCAAAACTCAAACACAATATCAAACCACATTCACTTTTACAACTTACAAGAGTTCTTTAAGGAAAAATAGATTATGTCCTTCAAATAAACTCAAAAAGTAATTTCATATTTAAAATTTGATTTAACAAAATACTATCTTAATAAGAGTTCATATTTAAATAAGTTTATATTTAAATATTTAAATAAGAGTTTATATCTCACAGAGGTACTCATTTTAACAACTTCAATAAATGGTGATACCACTATTTGAAATAAAGCTGTTTTCCCACGAGTTTTATGCTTGTTTCTGCTTTTCTTGACTTATACTAATTGATCATAAATTTCTTTAAAGACACTCAATAACTTATATAGGAAATTGAAACATTAAATTAGTGTATATGGTGACTAATGTTATGGAATTTTCATCAGTGTCTTGTTTAAACTGTACTATTACCTGTTTGCATACATTTATTCCTAGAGGATCAGTAAAATTCAATTTACTTAAACCCCACAAAATCATTTACATTTATCCATGGTTTATCTCTTCTCTTAAATAAATACTCAGAAAATCTCAGATATAAAATCTACATCATGTAGAAAGCAGTATTTTTTTTACTTAAGGTATGTGTTATACACTGTAAATAGATACATAGATATATGTGTTAAAGAGATGCATGTGTATAAGGATTTTTGAATATATATTTAGATAGATATATGAATATATGGATGTATATATATATATAAAGTTATATGGATATGTAGATATATAAATTAAGTAATGTTAATATATTAGGGTCATATGGTTTTTGTTAAAAAGTACCAAAGAGATAGTGGAAAGTCTTAAAAAAATTTATAATCTTATAGTTCCAAAGGTCAGAACACTTAAAATCAAAGAGGATGCCTGTGTCCCTCTGAACACACTAGTGGAGAATCTTATTACTCACATTTTCTGCCATCACAAATATGCCTCTCTTTCTGAAAATGAGGTTCCATGCCTCTTCTTTAAGCTGAAAGAACTGCACCTTTGAAATGCTTTCTAACTCAGATTTTCTTGTTTTCCTTGTATAGGACCCTTGTGATTATTATCACTGGCCTGCCTGGGTAATCCTAGAACTCACCATCATATCAAAATAAGCTAGTGCAAGTGATACAGGATTTTACAACCTTATGAAATCAGCAATAGTTACTATAATGCCTTTTGCTGTCTTCAAAATAGCTTCAGATACCTTCAGATATAGTAAAACTGAACACAATAGAATAGAAACAATAAAAACAAAACAATGAATGCAATAAAGGACCTCAAAATAATCTAGTAGTAAATCCAAAATGGTAACCATAATATGTCTTGCTATCTTTTCAATAGCTGCTCATGCCATCAGATTTAACATAATCAAACAAAATAAAAGAGAACAAGACTCTACCCAAGAAACAATGAAATTGATATGGTTTCCAGGCGAGGATCACCTCATGGTGAGGTCTGGTTCTCTCCCTCTGCCATATGCAAATGGTGCTGACTCACATTAAGAGGTTTGGGTATGGTTGTGTATTTAGTAAATTAAGTATATTACAATTGTAGAATTATATAAGTGGAAAAATTATAAATATATGTGTGTGACTTTGATTTTGAAAATACTCTGGGTTTTTGAGTTATTTCCTAATGAGCTGGAAAAAGCTTGAAGCAAAGAATTGCAGCTCCATCGAAAGGGCTTTATATTTAATTCTATGGACAACGTGAGTGGCAAATGCGTAAGTCTGACATAAGCTCTTGAAAGCTTTCAACTTTTTAATACAGAAAACATCACAAACTTTTTATGTCAAAAGAAATCCATTATAATAATAGTGGAGTCTCATTACTTTGTACCTAGGGTAGCTCAACCTCAACAAGTAAGATACTTGTTTGTTCCAAGGCAAGTTTCTCTTACTTTAATGATTCTGTAAATTGTGGGTTTTTTTTTTTTTTATGCTGCTGAGCTAAATCCCCAGCCTCTCTAAGGTTTTTGTCTCAGTGTTGGAGTCCCTTGTCATGCTAAATATGTGCTCCACCTAGGATCTACATTCCTAAACCTAATCCAATTGATTTTAACTCAGATCCCTTAAATAAAAGGGGTTATCTAAAAGATGTACAAAGACCTACTCTTGAGGGTATAACATACCTGGTTTTGTTTAAGTAATGGAAAACAAATTAAACCAATCCAACCTAATGAAAGCTAGTTGGTGTTAATTTTGTGATCAATCTACTGACACCATTTTAATGCTTACTTTCCTTTTATATTAGAAACCTTATAATGAATGACATGCACCATAGTTTATCTTATCGAAAACCCACATTGTTTTTGGTTTCCTAATTTTTACTTACAGTCAGTTCTACTTGTGAAGTCCAAACTACAGCAAGCAAAACAATCCAGTATGAAAAATGAAAGGGTTTGTTTTGATTCACAACACAGTATGTATAGTGGTCTAGTGAAAGCTGTTGATTATTCTTGTTTATGTGAGAAGACAAAATATCGATTGTGTCATGACTTTTTGAAGCATTTAGTGCCTTCACCATGTACATTATATAAAGAAAAAGAGAACCATAAGGAAATAAAATTTTAAAAGGTGGAGATGTAATATTAATTGCTGTTCTGTGAAACTGACTTCTTATTTTAAGAATATGCTATCCTTCTTCCCATTTTATGTGCTGTTTCTTTCACACATACAAAAAACGATTTTTAGGTTAATTGTCGTATCTGCCACTTGCTAAATCTGTTTGCTAAATTACAAATTCAGCTTTCACTGCTAGTGTACTGCCAGCCACTTCTTTTACAAAAGATCTTTGTACTAATTGTTTTATCTGCTGCTTGCTAAATCTGTTTGCTAAATTATACCTTCCGTTGAAATAACACCAAAACCTACTCAGGAAGCAATTAGTAGGTATTGACATTTTTTCTTTTAAAGCAGAGGTTATATACTTTAGAATGTGTGTCAGGATCTGAAGGATGTGCAAATAAATATTAGTCTTAGCCTATAGGGCTTTTAGGAAAACATATTAATTTGCCAATATATTTTCAAGCAGATTTGGCAAATGTAGGTTTAGGGATGCTGAATGTGCCTAAAACTATGTCAGGACTGTATGAGAATATTCACATGGCATTGTTAGTGATAAACCTGTCTGATATCTCTTCAGAATTTAAAATACAAAGCTCTCATATCGTTTATTTCAATTAAGATTTACAAAGAACCTTTCAGGTTTTTCTTAGGAACTATAATGCTAGGAGTTTTCCTAGATAAAGCTTTTAAAAAAGGATCCTAACAAAAGAAAGCATAGAAAATGGGATTTTATTATGGTTATTTTGTATTGCCAAGATTATATTTAAACTTGTAATCTAATATTTTTATTCTTTAAAAGTGGTATTTATGAAACAATCAGTATCAACAAATTAGCAAATAGATATCCAGTAAATTTTGTGTGGTATGAAAGGAGACTCAGTAATTCCACAGTTAAAGGTTTGAATTTATGGTGTAATTTATTTCATTTTCTTGCCTATCTTCCTAGTTTTTCACATAAGGAAATATATAAACAATATTGCACCTTGCAATCCAGTTAAATTTCAATCCCATCAAAAATTTTTAAATGTATTTATTTACTTATTTCTTATTTTTTTGTTTGCTTTAGGGGTGCTAATCCCTTTGAAACTAAGATTTGTGTTGTTGTTACTGAGATGCTGACAAATTTTTTGTCATTTGAAAGGACAAGAATGAGTGAAATCATGGCCGAGGAGCACTATAGAGCTCATTTAGAAGGAGAGTCACTGTTTATCAGTTTAGGAGAGACATTTGTGCACATCTGTCAAGGACTGACACTTTGGTGCATACAACCATACACTTGTAAGAACCTTTTCATCACCCAAAAGCACCGGGTACACAACAGCAACACAATGAAAAGACTGCGCTGTCCATCAACACAATGTCAGCCAAAGAAGTCAAAGTAGTCCCTTTCCAAGGAACATAGAGAATTCTTCAAAAATAAAAATCCAGATGTGCTTAAGCTTATGAATTATTATTACACTAGAAGCAACTCATGGTACTAAATGTACAGTTTGCTTCCTTTATACACAAAATTAAATATAACAATAATGTCTTACATAGATGTGTCTTTGTGTAGTATGTGGGCTTTACATTCACAAATGTATTTTTAGAGGAAGTATCCTGAAAGGACACACTCTGATACTACAGATAAAATTACCTATCTGAGGTGGTGGAAGGGTTGAATTCTGATGTGGAGAGCATAACATTGGATAGTAACAGATTTTCATATCTTTCATCACAATTTAAAAAATTTCATACATGCCACATATTTTTATTGTCATCAGAAAACCATACAATGTAAAACATACAAGTCAAGAGTTACAATTAGTTCCCCAGATTACAGAACCAGAAAATAATTTTGCGTGTGTGTGTTTGATTAAAGTTATTTTAAAATAATACAGAAAACACAAAAGTTGGACATATTAATGAGGTATGGTGATGCTTTGATACAGGTACACATTGTACAGTCAGATTAAATATATATATATCTGCAAGGGTTCATGGATTCTTTACAGTGAAAACATTTAAAGTCCTCCTGTTCAGCTTTTTGATAAAATACCCAGTCACTGTCTATAGTCACCCTATGGTGAAATAGCACACAAGAATCTCACTCCTATATAATGCAACTCAACATCCAGTGCTTAATTGGTCTTTATCTCCACATGGCTCCATAATCTGGAAAACACCACTTCACTCACATTAATAATAGCAACTTTAAAACTAAGACTTTTTTTATGTTCTGCACATAACTGAGATTATGTGGTACTCGTCTTTCTGTATCTGCCTAATTTTACTTTGCGTTAATTAAGTTCCATTCATCTTTTCACAAGTGACATTTAATGCCTAGACAATATATTCTACTATTCATTCAATGCCTGGACAATATATTCTATTATGCATATCAACTGCATAGTCTTCAACTACCTGCGAGTTGACTAACACAGTTCATATCCGTGTTTATTGAAATAGTGCCACAATAAATATGAATTTTCAAGTGTCTTTTTTTCATTTCATTTGGACATATATGCAGGAGAGGGAGTGATGCACCATATATATGATAGTTCCACTCTATGCTGTTTTCCATAGTGAACTCACAAATGTTTAGTGTGAAAACAGTGTGCACAGGTTTACTTGTCATGCAATCACATAATCATCAGAAAAAGTTATATATGTGTATTTTTACAGTAGTCAACCTTGCCAGGAGTGGTGGCACATGCCTGTATTCCTAGAACTTGGGAGTCTAAGGCACAAAGATTGTGGTGAGTTTGAGGTCACTCTGACTACCTACTCAGAGTGAGACCTTATCTCAAAGAAAAAAAATAGCAGTCATTCTTACTGAGGTAAAGGATTAGTTCAATGTGATATCTATTTGTGTATCTTTGATAAAGAATGATTGAAAAAGTTTTCAGATACCCACTGGTCATTTATGTGTCTTCTTTTGAGAAACATTTGCTAAAGTCTATTGCCCACTTTTTGGAAAAGTTATCATCATCATTAGTAGTAGTAGTATTGCTTTTTTTACTGTTAAGGTTTTGGAGTTCCTAACACAGTACTGGCATTAACCAACTGTCATGTGCATACACTGCAAATACTTTCTTTAATGAGGTAAGTTGACTCTTTATGCTGGCAATTGGTACATTTGCTGTGCAGAAGCTTTTTATTTTGATGTAATGTTTGTCATTTTTCTTATTTATTTCATGTGTTTTTCTGATCGTGTTTAAGAAATTGTTGCACATTTCAATGTTCTGAAGAGTTTTCCCTATACTGTGTTAGTATAGTTTCACTATTTTTTTTAATCTAATTTTTAAATGATTTTGCATTGCTTTTTGTAACTGGGAAGAGACTGAACTGTAGTAAAAGTTCCCTGCATATAAAGACACAATTTTTCCAAGCACTGTATATTGAAAAGAAAGTCCCTTCTTGATCCTGAGTTTTTTAGGCCATTTTTAAAAATAAATTGCACCTTGTTTTGTTGATTTACTTCTCCAGTATCTATTCTTTTACATTAATCAACTTACCTGTTTTTATGTCAATGCAATGTTATCTTAATATTGCTTCATGTTTGTTAAGTCAATATAGCTGCTTTGTTTTTATTTTTATTTTATCCAAATATGGATTTAGCTAATTGAGAATTTTGTATAATCTTATACTTTACAGTTCTTTTTATAGTTCTCTCAAGAGTATTGTTTGTATCTGAAAGTGATGGAATTCAATCTATAGATTGCCTTAGTAGGGTAATATTTTAACAACATTGATTCTTTTACCCATGTGTGTGGAATGTGTTTAATCTTATTTTTTCATTTTTGTCTTCTTCAGCTTGTTTTCTGAAAGCTTTCAGGTTTATTGAAAAGATCTTTAAGTGCTTTAGTGATTTTTTTTTCTGGGGCTCTTTGTTTTATTTTGTTTTTTGCAGTTATTGTAAAGAGATTGTTTTCTTATTTTGGTCAGTGTGTTTGATCGTATTTATTGATTAGTATGTACTGAACCACTTTGAAACTCCAGGATGAATGCCCACTTGTCATAGTGAATAATCTTTCTTAAACGTGCTGTTAGATTCAGTTTGCTGGTGTTTTGTTACTGACTTTTGTTCTATGTTCATTTTGGATAGTGATTTATGGTTTTATTTTCTGTTGTGTTCTTGTCTGATTTTGGCACCCATATAATGTTGGCCTCATCAAATGAGTTTGTGAGAGTTCTATTTCTTCTAAATTTTAGAATAACTTTAGCAGAATTGGTATCATTTCTTCTTTAAATATTTGGCAAAGATCAGTGATACAGTAAAATAAAAAGGGGTAGAAATATTACTGACAGTCTTGTTACTTCTAATTGGCATCTTAAAGTTTATTATTTTTTTATGATTCAAATACTACTGTGAATATAAATCCAAGTGTTCACTTTTTCAATATTTTATCACATTTGTTGCATATATTGTTTTTGTTTATATTAATTTATAATTTGTGTCTACTTCTGTGATTAACAAAATGTTAGTTGTAATTATTATGTACACATGTATACAATTCATGGTTATTTAAGTACTTATTCTTTTGAATGTGCATATATCTCTTGGATGAATTAGAGGTTGATTATTTGTGACTTCATTGGTTTCACTATAAAAATTTCACTTGCAAATATTTGACTCAAAATGACAAAAATAATTTCATCCAAATTTATTCCTACTTAGTATTTATTTTTATTGATGTAAAGTTTGAATATGTTCTGTGTAATTGAAATGAATTCAATTTTAAAAGAAGGAAAATTATTAAAAATATTCATCACACTTCTCTTTAATTTATTCTTCCTTTGAAAAAGGGCTTACTTAAAATTTCCATAATTATAAAATTTACTCTAGGCTATATTTTAATTTTAAGCAGTTCTACCATAATTTTAGTAAAATTGTAGCATCGAATTGCACAGGAACACAACAGTTGAGGTCTAATCATATTTTATCATCCTTGATTTTATTTTATATTTCCTATTCATCTTTTCTGCCTGAAGTCCCTTAATTGCTATGCATGATGAATTCCTTGATTTTAAACTTACATTGTTAAGTATGCTTCAGTCTGCTATGTATTTGTTTCCACATGTCAAATATAAATGTTCTCTAAAATAAAAATTATTAGCTAACCCTTACTAGTCACTAACTCTTAAAAACTTTTCCACAAATATGATTATAAACTCCAAGTCTTCTTAGTTTCCCTCTCGTCTCTGAAATTTGTTTGCATTATATCTTTGTTCAGTGAATTATTTAAGAAAAAAGAAAAAGAATAATCTTAAATTTGTAGTTCCTTTTATACTGTGATTAGAGTGGATACAATAATTAAAATTCATCACTTCATGAAAAGTAGTCATTAAAAAATTTCATGCTATTCTTTCAAAGAAACAACTCTTTGATTCATTAATTCTTTGTGTTTTTTTTTTCTTCTTAGTCTCAGTTGCATTAATTTCTGGTCTGATATTTATAATTTCCTCCCTTTTTTGGGCTTTGGGTTTGAATTACTCTTGTTTTTCTAGAAGGCTGACATGCAGCACTAGGTTTCTTGTGCTCCTTTCATTTTCCTGATGTGAGATTTCACCTCTACACGTTTTACTTTGAGGACTTCTTTCATTGCATCCCACAATTTCCTGTAAGGCTTTTTGCATTTTCATTTCATTGTAGATATTGTATAATTTCTTCTTTAATTTTATTTGTGACCCACTGTTTATTCAGGATAGTGCTATTTAATCACTGCGTGTTTATGGAGATTTTGTGATTTCTTTGATCATTAATCTCCAATTTCATTGCTATAGGGTCAGATATATGAATGGTATAACTGAAATTCCTTTACATTTATGTAAGCATGTTCTATGGGCTAATATGTGGTCTATTTTAGAGAACGTTCTATGTATAGCTAAGATGAATGCATATTCTGATAATGCTGGTGGAACACGGTATAAAGTCTACTAAGTCTATTTGTTCCCAAGTTTCATTCAGTTCTGTTATTTCTTTGCTGATTTTTTTTGTCAAATTGATTTGTTTCTTTGTGACAATGGGGTATAAGCTCGCCTGTTAAAATTGTGTTATTGGTTATTTGATTTTTAATGTCTGTTTATATTTGTCTTATATAGTTGGATGCTCCAGTATTTGATGCATATATATTTAGAATAGTTTCCTCTTCCTCTTAGAGTTTTCCCATAGCAATTATGTAGTGATCTTTATTTCTTGTGACAATTCTTGGATTGAAGTTCACATTGTCTGTAAACAGCTAGCTACCCCATCATTTTTGTTTTGGTTCCTGCTGCATGGGATATTGCTTTCCATACTTTGACTTTTAGTCTATGAATTTCTTTTTGTATTATGTGTGTTTTTTGTATGCAGCATATTTCTGTGTTTTGTTTCTTCATCTACTCTGCGAAACTGTTTCTTTTGTTTGGAGAATTGAGGCTATTTACATTAATGGTTGTAACTGATTTGTCTTTGTTATGTTATCTTTTATCCTCTGTTTAATTGCTTTCCTACTTGGTGATTTCTTTCTGTTATTGTTCTTGAAACTGTGGTCCTTTTTTTTCATCTCTTTCTAGAATATCTTTCAGTACTCTTTGTAGGGTTGGTTGGGTGGTCATGAATGTCTTCAGTTTTTCTTTGTTGTGAAAGTATCTTATTTCTCCATTGAATTTGAAAAATAATTTTGTAGGGCACATCAATCTGGGTTGGAAGTTGTTTTCTTTCAGGACATGAAATACTTCACTCCAAGCTCTTCTTGAGTTGATGCTGTGTGTTTAGAAGTTTATCAAGGTCCTGATGGATTTTCCTTTATAGATGGTCTATTTTTTTTTCTCTATCTGCTTTTAATATTCAATTATTGTGCTTGATATCTGGGATCTTGATTATTAAATGTATGTATGTAAATTTATTTTACTTATAGTTGGAAATTATATGCCTCATTTATCTGTATGTCACATTCTTTTCCCATCTTTTGATATTACTTTTGCAAAGTATTTTTTTGTATTTGTGTTGACTCCTACTTTTTCAATGACATCTATTAGTCTTATATTGTTTTCAAAGTCTTTACCCTCATACGATGGAAAACACAGAAGATAGGTATATACTCACAGAAAGAAATGAATTGCCAAAGCTAGATCAAGATGATATAAAAATTCTAAATAATCCAATACCAGTTAATGAAATTGAAAACAAAATTAAAACTCACCAAAATAAAAAGTCATCAAAAAGGTGAATATCAGGTCATGATGGATTCAAAGTTTAATTTATAAGAAACGTAGGGAAGATTTAATGCCAACGCTCCTCAAATTTTTTAATGAAATATACAGAGAAGCAATTCTCCCTAATTTATTCCTGGAGGCAAGCATTACCCTGATTACCAAAACCAGAGAAAGACCCAATCAAAAAAGAGAACTATACATCAATCTCCCTAGTAAACATAGGTGCAAAAGTCTTTAACAAATTACTAGCAAACATAATGCAGCAAATCATCAAGAAGATTGTACATCATGACTGGGACTATGACCATGACCAAGTGGGATTCACTGTAGGAATGCAGGGATGGTTTGACACATACAAATCAATAAATGTAATACACTGCATAAATAGAGCCAAAGAAAAAGTTACATGATCACATCAATAGATGCAGAAAAGGATTTTGATAAAGTCCATCACTCACTTATGATAAAAACCCTACAGAAAATCAGAATAGGTGGTCTTTATCTCAATCTGGTAAAAGCCATCTATGAAAAATCAACAGCCAACATCTTACTAAATAGACAAAGCCTTAAAACTTTCAACCTAAAATCAGGGAAAAGAAAAGGACATCCACTATCACCACTCCTATTAAGTATAGTTCTGGAAATATTAGCCAGAGCAATTAAACACTATAAAGAAATAAATATAATAAGGATAGGAAAGGAAGAAATGAAATTATCATTATTGGCAGACAAAATGAAACTATACATTCAAGACCCCAAAACTCCACCACAAGATTTCTACAATTAGCAACCAAATTCAATAGCATTTCTGGGTACAATGTCAACTCTCAAAAGTCAGTAACATTCTTATACACAAACAACAAACTGCTTAGAGATAAATTTGGGAAACCTCACTCTTCACAATAACACCCTCCTCCATCCAAGAAAAAAAAGCATTTAATAATCAATCTAACAAAAGAAATAAAAGATCTATTCATTGACCTTTTACAAGTGCAGTACTCTGAAAAATGCACTCAAAGAAGAGTTCAAAAAATGGAAAGATGCTTCTTGCTCATGGATAGGAAGAACCAACTTAGTGAAAATAGCCATACCCCCTAAACTGTTATAAGGATTTAATGTAATCTTGATCAAAATAGCACTAACATGCCTACCAGATCTAGAGAAAACATTCCTAAAATTCATATGGAATCAGAAAAGACCTAGAATAGCAAAGGTATTACTGGGCAACAAAGGCATGGCAGGAGGCATCATAATTCCTGACTTGAAATTGTACTACAAATCTACTGTGATAAAATCAGCATGACATTGGGGGGAAAAGCAAAAACAAAGAAAAATTTAACAAACAAACAAAAAAAGCATACCTGAGGAATAATTGAATATAACAGAAGATGAGGACACAACTACAAACACATTCAGCCACCATATCTTTGACTAAGTGGTCAAATATACTCATTGAATAAGAGATAGCCTCTTTAATAAATGGTGCTAGAATTACTTTCTTTCCACATGCCAAAGACTAAACTAAACCCATACCTATTATCATGCACTAAAATAAATCAAAATGGATCAAAGTTATAAACATTAAAAAATATACACTAAATGTTCTGGAAGAGAAAGTATGTAGAATCTTGAAGATACAAGATAGGAAGAGAGCTCATGAACAGAAACCAAACTTCATGGGAAATACTTCAAGGAATTAACTGACATCTCACTGTATTAAAATGTTTTTGCCTTCAAAAGAAATCAAGATAGGAAGAGAGCTCATGAACAGAAACCAAACTTCATGGGAAATACTTCAAGGAATTAACTGACATCTCACTGTATTAAAATGTTTTTGCCTTCAAAAGAAATCACCAATAGACTGAAAAGAAAATCCAAGAATTTGTAAAATTTGTAAAATATTACCAACTGTCCCTCAGACAAAGAACTTCTGTCTAAAATATATAAAAAAATTAAAAATTGTCAGGACTCAAAATTTAAAAAGCTAATCCAAAAATCGGTATCTGAGATGAATATATACTTCTCAGGTGAAGAAATACAATTGAAAAATGAATATATGAAAAAATGTGCAACATCATTGGTCATTTTAGAGGTGAAAAATAAAAAACTCTGAGATTCCATCTCATCCAGAAAAATGACTATCATAAAAAAGTGATCCAACAGAGAATGCTGGCAGGGCTGTGGGGAAAAAGAAACCCTTTTCCACTGTTGGTGGGAGTGCAGACTAGTGCAACCACTATGTAAATCACCGTGGAGATTCCTCAAAACACTAGTTTGGTAAACACCATTTACCCAACTATTCTCTTCTAGGCATTTTACCAGAAGAACTGAAAACATCTTACTACAGCAAAATATGTGCACCCATGTTTATAGCAGCACAATTTTTAATAGCCAAATCCTAGAAACAACCCAAATGCCCATCAACCAAAGAATGCTTAAAAGGATGTGGTATTTTTATATAACAGAGTACTACTCATCTATAAAGAAGGATAAGCTCAAACCTTTTACACATAAATGAATGCAGCTAGAGATCATACACATAAAAGAACTAAAACAGAATTGCATGTATAAACATTGTATTGTCTCTACTGTAAGAGACTGAATGAGTAAACAACATCCAAAAGGTACTATAGATACTGAGAAAGGGAAAGAAACATCCTGAAATGAAAGAACTACTGGGATGCGGGAAAGTAGAAAAAAAGGAAAAGAAAAATATATATACACAAAACCTAAGCTATAAATATACTAAGATAATTGTACTGCTCATTCTTTTAATTCATTGAAAGAAACAGTTATTGTTTACATTGTTTGATCAATTTTGCATGCCTATGTCTTATAATCTGAGCAACTATTTTGAAGAAAACAATGTACAATGTAACAACCATTGTTAATTTCCTATCATCTTGTTTTGAAACTCTGTAGTCTTTATTTTTTTTAATTTCTTTAAAATAAAAAAAAATTGATGTTAAAATGTTGACTTGGGAAACAGCTGGCAGAATGGTCTTTAAATATTTATCAGCCATTTTCATCAATAATGGAAGCAATACATTATTATACTAAGATTTATGAAAATTATAAAAACTTGAATGTGTTCATTTAAACAATTTTCTCCTTTCAGCCTGATTTAATACACTATTCTACTGTTTTTTCAAGGATGTGATAATTTTCATAGATCTTATCATTTTATAACTTTAAGAGGTAATATATAGGACAGATGTTTTTGAGGAATTTATTTAATTTTAATAATTATATATCAAATATATTTTGCATTCTGTATTAGAGTAGGTCCCCTTTATCCACAGATTTATAGTCTAAGAACATGGAGGTTGCTTATCTTGCTTAACTTCCTCACCATTGAGATGGAATGCATGACATTCACAAATTAAAGAACGAAAGGTTTATTTTATCTGACAATTTATGGAGATTCCAGTCAATACTCAGCTAGCTCCAAGGCAGAACTGCATGACAGAGAGGCATAATGTAGGAGAAACAATCTATGGCATTGCAAGTATAAAGGCAGTAAGCTTACCTGCCTTCTTTCCCTTTATATTCCATCCAGGTTAAAAGCAAATGGTTGGTGTCACCCACATCCAGATTCACACTAAACCAGTCAGTGGGATAATCCAACTGTCAACCAATCTTAAATCATCCACACAACCTAGATCTAGCCACATTCAAAAAAGCCCACCTATGAGCACTTGAGGTTTTGGAGAAATACATGTCATGAGAGTGCTTGAGTCCACAGGTAGCACAAAACTCTGTACATGTCTTCTTAGCAACATCATCATAGGAGATTTTGAATATTTTATTGATTTTTAACTAGAGAAGTTAAACTTCACTTTGCCTATTTTTGCAAATTCAAATTTCTGTAATCGATACTCTGGTATTTTGGATATTTTCTTTCTTTCTTTTTTCTTTCTTTCTTTCTTTCTTTCTTTCTTTCTTTCTTTTTTTCTTTTCTTCTTCCTCCTTTCCTTTCCTTTCCTTTCCTTTCCTTTCCTTTCCTTTTCTCTTTCTCTTTCTCTTTCTCTTTCTCTTTCTCTTTCTCTTTCTCTTTCTCTTTCTCTTTCTCTTTCTCTCTTTCTCTCTTTCTCTCTTTCTCTCTTTCTCTCTTTCTCTCTTTCTCTCTTTCTCTCTTTCTTTCTTTCTTTCTTTCTTTCTTTCTTTCTTTCTTTCTTTCTTTCCTCATTTTTGTGAGACTGAAGTACAATCCAGGACCTTTGCACTCAGTTATAGCTATTTTATGTTTGTTTGTTTGCTTGCTTGCTAGTTTCATTTTTTTGACACAGGTTCTCATTAAAGTTACTCAGTTGCCTTTACTGGCCTAAAATTTGTGATCCTGTGGTACCAGAAGAACAGGACCTTGTCTGCTGCCTTCTTTTACTTCTTATTATTTAATCCACTCAACTTTTATTTCAAGGAATTACCCCCTGACTGTGTGTTGCTGATAATTTATTCACTAACCTTGATGAGATTCTAAGATTGTGTTACATTCAAATTTCTATGAGTATGTTTTGGATAAAAATCTGCATTTATACTTATGTTACAGATCTCTCAGAGGGCTACATAATTTAATGACAAAATGAGATATTTCAATAAAGATTTATCACAGAAGTGAACACTAGAGAGTGTTTTAAAATCAAAAGCTAAATGCCAAGAGAGGTTATGTAAAATGATCCCAGAAAAAAAAATCTTTGCAAAAGAGCTTTTCAGGTTGTTAATGGGGTAGAACTATAATTAAAAGGGCTTCAAGGGAAAATCAGTGATATGAAGAAGTAGAAACACCATTGCATTTTTCTCTGTGAATGGAAATATATAAATAGAGGGGCAGCAAGTATGGGAGATGTTTTATTGTATGTCTGTTACTTTTTTTGAGGAACAATATGTTTTAAATTGTTGAAATTGTTTTAGTGAAAATGGATTGGTGATGCAAGTTAGTAAGTAGTTTCAGTACTGAACTAAGCCCCTTCAAAGGAGTTGTTACATAGGAACAAGAAGATCATGATTACATACTTCATCATTTGTAAATGCAAAAAAGTGATATGTTAACATTACAAAACCACAGCTTCATAACTTTGTGTATGATGGTGACCAAGATCATTTTCAACAGTTTGTACTGTTTCACTGAAGCCAGAAGTGTTAACAATAATAGATGTGCAGGAATCTGGGCATATTCAAATGATTATCTTTAAATAAAATTATATTCTGTACAGTGTTCTTGTGCGTGAGCAGAATTTTAAAATTAGGAAATATTTATGTAATATCACTTTTTTTCAAGTGAAACTATTTCCTATAAGTTTTGCATCATGATGATTATGTCTCACTACAAAAAATATTCTTTGTTCTCATATTAATGCATATAGAGATTTCTGAGCTATTGTATGTCTCTTATTTTCCTTAAAAACAAAATAAAATCCTTAATTTTTTCCCTGAGTCACTTTAACATTGGATTCTGGCATTATTGTGATTGTAAAAATAGATAACTGTAACTCCAGAGAATTAAACAAAGAGCATTTGGTGTAGGCAAGAATAATTTAGCATATTTTCATGAACTTGAAGTGGTAAAGAGAGTCATAAATTCTTAAGAAGAGGAACAAAGTAGATGGCCAGAGCAAGGATGTACTTTAATAATATAGAAATAATGGGTCTTGCATAATTATCAGAGAGTAATACAAGGAAATATTCTCCTAATCAAAGTGTTTTGATTGATCTAATCTTTCTTTCACAGTACTGATGTAAATAATGTTCCAATTGGTATTCTAATTTGAAACAACAGGTTTCTTTTATTAAAGAATAGGAGGAAGTTACCAGTGATTATTGTAGCATTTTGGCAGAATTTTAAAACCTATAAGGCAATATGTCAGAAAAAATATATTTGATTACTAAAAGAGAAAAGATGGTGGTTCTCTGACAATATGTAGAAAAAAATTTGGTCACTATTAAATGAAGTCATTAAGATAATTAAGAAAGAAATTTTCCAATTAAATATTTTATTTCTGGTTCTAAATCTGAATGCTACTCAACCATTTTTTTCTTCAAATATTTTTTCAGTCCACATTATGTCTCCTCTCCTCACAGGTTTGTGATCTTAGTTGATATTTTACATATCCTATTATGCAGAGTGTCCATCAAATTTCTTTTACTTGTTAAGACTGGAGAATTTTTATAACCTAAATAAAAGTTCACACAGTGTTTCTTCTATCAGTTTCAGTATGATACTTAACCTCCTAATGAGACTTATATTTGGATTATTGTAGCTTCCACTTTTAAGATTTCCATTTGAACCATTCTTATATCTTCTCACTCTGTTCTGATAGATCCTACTTTTATTATTTTTTTTCAGGACATATTTGAGCATTCTTGAAGAATTTATTTATTAGAATTCTAATGTAATTTTTTCCAGTAATCCCAACATCTTTATCATTTTGGTAATGTTATTTCTGGGTTATCTTTTCTCATTTTAGCATTTGATTCTTTGTCTCATGCAGTTTTTTTCTGTTGCCTGTTTATTCTCTATGTTATGCTATAAGAAACTAATTCCTATCAAAATATTCTAATTCAGTAAGTAGTCATTGTGTTTAGGTTTGGCATGTGTGACCAGGCATTTGTGTCAGTAGTAAATTAATTAAAAGTTTTAAAATTCATTTAAATTACTATGATGTCCTATTATAAGTTTACATTAAAAATGCAACACCCTTTTTCAGTTTTCACTCAGTAATCTAAGGAGAGAATGACACTATTTCATCACCTCAATGTAGTAGGAGGTATAGGTGTAGTGTTTATAATCTTGGGGAAACCAATCCTCTCAGTGAATGGTGAGTATATGAGGAGACTTTAAACACAAAATTGTGGGGGGTGGTATACTATCTTTTCCTTGAAGAGTCCAGGAGGAAATTAGAGTTCCGCCCTCAGAACTGTTGGGAATGACCACAGCCTCCTTCTGGTAGGGCAAAAGATAAAAGTAAGACTGTATTGATAGATTCTGTCAGGCCAGAAATCCAGAATGGAAAAGCAAAGCAGAGAATCAGCTTCCCTGACAAAGAAAACAAAGACAATAATGGATGCTGATATTTTAAGCACGTAAAAATAAGACATCTAGAGAGAACTTAAAAGTTTGCAGCAAATTTCCATTTTTTTTAAGAAAAAGTTTTATCTGTTTTCTAAAGAAGAGAAAATTTAAGCTCCTATGTCAATCTGAACAATGCAAAATAAAAAAGCAGAAAAAGAACCCAGATGTGAGAAGGAATGCAAATCACCACACTAAGAAGCTGAGAAAATTACTCAGCAAGATCCAAAAATAATTAGGAACTGGGTGAGCATATTGGTAAAATATTAAAACTACTTTGCAAACTTTTAAGTGACATTACTTTTAGAAGATATTTTCTTCTTGGACAGTATGATGAGATTTTTCTGAAAATAGATTATGAGGAGGGTTTGACAGCTGTTGCAACATTCTCTTTTTTAAAATAAAATAGAACTCAAAAGCGAGGTTTATGAAAAGATGAGCCTTAATACATAGAAAAGTTTCGATGTGTTTGGGCAACAGCTTTGCTGTAATTCAAATACAAGGAAAACCAGAAACTTCAGACACAAATGCTCTTGATTATCCAGATTTTTAGACTTCAAAATATGAACCAAAATGAAAACTGAAGCAAAACTACCAAGTACTTCAAAGTATAAGTTTCTCTAGGCAAAGTTCTAGATTTTTCTGAGGCTTTTGTTTTTAGCAGAATAAAGGTTTCTTTGATTGTTATTTGACAAACTATCAAAGTTAACAATATTTTATCTAGATATATTAAAACAATCAATGTATCAATTTAAGGAAGTGAATTTTTAAATATAAAATGTACTATGACACTTGAAGTCATAGTACATTTTATATTTGAAAGCTGGCATTAATTTGTAATTTTAATTAATGAAGATTTCCAAGCTATATTGTAATTGCTTACTCAATCTGCAGGAAAGGAAAAAGAGAAAGAAAACTTACGAGATATGTGGTCAGAAAATTAACATCCAGTACATACAACAAAACTGTGTGCTTTAGAGAGACAGATAGCTAACACTAATAATATCAGGTTAAAATAATTTTCAGAAATACACCAAAGAATCGAAGATAGACAATGAATATAACCAATGGTTTATGTCAAAATGGAAAGTTCCATGTCGTTTTGAATGCTGAAGTTGAATAATTTTATTTCAGTAGAGCTAGTATTTCTCTCAACTTCCAGTTCCATCGTTTACTTTCAAATTAATTGCAGAATTATAGAATCAACTGAAACATAAATCGTGTCAATTGCTTCTCAGCATTATTTCTTTGAGATTGTCAGCAAAGCCATGTAGAATGACCTCAGTATTATCTTGCCAAATACTGTTGCTTCTTATACCTTCATTAAGGCTTCAGACATAAAATTTTCCAGAGATATTTTCTGGTAAAATGGCACAGTTGAGGTAGTGATGATGTTTTATCTTTTATGTGACACTCCAAAGTCACCGTGTGTGTTTGTGGCTCATTTGTCTAGTTTAGTCTTATGAATGATGTACATATTGAAATTTAAAATACCTCTGAGTACTTACCTAAACTAGCACTTATTATTTGGGTCTTAGAAAGGAATTCATGTTGGGTAGTGGACAAGTTTGCAAACCTTGCGCTGGTCCCTTGAATTCTCACACCTGGTATGTAGACATTGTAGCAGGTACTTAGATTGTTTCCTGCCAAAGCCACTTTTTCAGGTCTTATGTATCCATGTACCCTCAAGTTCTGTAATCAGCTTTTTCTTCATTTTTAACTTTCATTATGTTACACTTCATTATGCATTTTGTACTGAAGCAGAATAAATATATTTCTTCCTTATAGGTTACCACACCTGAAAAACTTTGACTGCAACCCTTCAGTTGTAATTAATAAACAGTATAATTGAACTCAATTCAGTCACTCAAAATCTAGAGAGAAATATCTAGAGAGAAAATATTATTTTTTAACTTTGGTATGACTTCAGATCTTTAAAAAGTTACAGAATATCACAGCAGAGCCAGTAAGAACATTTTGTAGGTATTTACATGAACAAAACTTAATTTGTCACTTCTGTATAAGTACGTATATGTGTCCATTTTGTGCCATTTTTGGTCTGTAGGATTCTTCAGATGATATCAATTTCATAAATACAAAATATAAGGGTTGCAACAGAGTACTAGAAGTAACAACATTAAAATCTCATTTTTCATACTAAAGTGTTAGTTTAGTAAAAAAAAAAAAAAATATATATATATATATATATATATATATATATATATATATATAATTCCTAGCACTGCAAATCACAGGTTGGGGATTTATTTTTTTAAGAAACTGGACTAGTGGAAGTAGAACAATGGACCCCATTGCTATAGCTCTTGCCAATGTGTTCCTAATACAGTTTTATGTGTCTTTCCTCATTTTGAAGCAAATTTCTGTGTTATGTCTCTTATAAATATGATGATTAAATGTAAAAGATACATATCAAAATAAGACACATCAGTGAATTTAAAAATTCCTTTTGCTCTCCATATTTGAATATTTATAATTACTCAAAAATGTATTTTCTTACACCTCAAAAATCCCTATACAGATTGATTTATGTATTCCAATCAGCTTCTGTGACATTTATTTTTTTTTTAATTTTTATTTTTGTTAGTGAACACTTTCAGTACACAGTGTGTTCTTTGTGTGGAGCTGTCTTACTGCCTCCTTTGATTTACTGTTCCTTCACTCTCTCCCTGCTTCATCTCCTAATCCCCCTTATCTGAAAACTATATGTCACCCTACTTCTTATATCTACCTTTAGTTTTGTTGTTCATGTATAATTTGGGTCTCTCCTTTAGATTTAATATTTAAGCTTGTATGCCTGATTATTTTCACCTAACGTAATGATCTCAGAGTGCATCCCTCTTTCTACTAATGATTAAAGTTTACCTTTCTGCATATTAAAGTAGTACTCTGTTGTATGTGAATCTTGCATTTTCTTTAACCTGTCATCTGTTGATCTACATAGAAGCTGCATTTAGCTACTCTGAACTGTGCTGCTGTCGTGGGAAATCATGTACGACTATAATATGATGTTTTTCAGTCTTTTAGGAACATACTCAGAAGGGGAAGACTTGAATCAAGTAGAACTCCTAGTTTTAGCTTTTAAAGGACTCTCCATGTTTATTTTTGTATTGGTTTTACTAGTTTATATTTCCAGCAACAATCTAGGAAGATTCTTTTTCACAAAAACCTGGCCAGCATTCATTTGTATTTGATTTTTGATGATGGCCATTCTTTCTGGGGTAAGTTGGAATTTCAGTGTTGTTTTAATTTGCATTTCTCTTAGAGCCAGTGTGGTTGAGCATTTTTTTCATGTACTTACAGGCCATTTAAATTTCTCTTTGTTGTAATTATCTATTCATTTCACTGGTCCATATTGTAATTGACTCTTCTATTTTGAAGGAGTCTTTTTGAGTTCTTCATATATTAGCTGACATTTTCTCCACTTCTATAGGTTGCTTTTTCACTCTGAGGATTATGCCCTTTGCTGTGCAGGAGGTTTTTGATTAGATGTGATCCCATGTGTTGATTACTGATACTATTTCTTTTTGTTACTGGGGTTCTTTTCAAAAAGGTTCAAATACCTAAGATTCAAGAGTTTTACTTATTTTGTCTTTTAGGAGGCTATTTTTTTTAACATTTAGTTCTTTATTTCATTTTGATTTTAGAGACATGGGTGTAGATTCAATTCTCTACATGTGCACCACTGGTTTACACAACACCATTTATTAAGGAGGATATTTCCCCTCCACTGTATATGTTTTTTGGCCTCTTTTTCAAAACTCATACAGTTGAAAGTGCTTAGGGTTGTTTCTACATCTACCATTCTGTTCCACTGATACTCATTTCTGTTTTTGTGCCAGTGCTGTGATATTTTCATCACTGTAGCTTTGTAATGTAATTTTTTGAGACTGTGAGGCTTCTAGCTTTGCTCCCGATACCCAGGATTTATTTTGTTATTCTGTGTCTCTTCTGGTTTCAGTTGAACTTCAGGATTCTTTTCTCTAGTTCATTAAAAAATATAGTTGAAATCTTGATTGGGATTGCACTAGATCTATCAATTTTGGAAGTGTGGTCATTTTCACTATAGTGGTTCTGCCTTTCAGGAACAGTGAATTTATGTATTTTCTCCTGTCCTCTTTGATTTCCTCTTTCAGGGTACTGGATATTTCTTGTAGAGGTCTTTCACTTTCTTAGGCTAATTCCTAAGAATTTAATTTTTCTTGGTGCTTGTTTTAGTGGGTTTTTTTTTTTTTGTAACTAGAAAGTTCTTTCCAATTATTTCTATAAGAGTTTTTATACTATTTTTGTTATCTTTTGATTTTTTCACTAATTATAATTAATCTTATATTCATCTTATTTGCATCAGTAGATGCTGTTGGATCCATTTTTCATGTTCTTTTGTTGTTTCTTATGTGACTGAGTATCCACTCATCTTCTTTGGCCATATCTTCTAGTTCTAACATTCCGTCTAAATGTTTGTCCCTTTGTGGCCCATAATTTCCATAGACTTCTGTCACATCCTAGATTTCTATTTGATATTTTCTCCTGTACTCTAATTCTTTGCCAGTCTAGTGGTGCATTATTTGTAGCATTGTGTTTGTCTCAGCTATCTGTTTATTAGTGCTTAAGATTGCTGATTTTTTTTTTACTTCTATGATATGTTTAGTTATATTATCTTTGAACCCACACAACACATTATTAATCTGTGTATGGTCTTCTCTCTCATCACTTTATATAATTCATATGCTTGGCATTTGGTTATCTCCATCAATTTCCCATGGATCATTTGTTGGGAATCTTTGGTTGCATTTTGTTGCCTTATTTTCACAAGCAATCATTGTGCTTTGTGTGTATGTGTGTGCTAAGTATTGCAAGTTGATTTTAGCTGGAAGATTTGTCTCCTAGTATGGACATAATTTTCCTAGTTACCGTTTTCCATTGATGTACTCTGCTCATAGTTAAATACAGGCCTTTGCTGCTCTCCCAATATCTGACCACTTCCATTCATTTGGGGAGCAGAGTTTGAAGTGTAATTGAGAAAAGCAAATGAGATATTGGCATATTGCAAAACCACTTAATAACTACAGGTGTACTACCTTAGAAATAGGAATGAAATCCACAAAAAACAATAGTGTCAAAGACTGATTTGATATTAACATACCGTAAGAACCAATATAATTTACCACTCTATCAACCTTTACAAACTCAAAGAGCTCTGTGATTATGAACAGACTGAAAAATAATTCTAATATTAACATATCATAAATATCTACTAAATGTAACATCTATATATCAATAACAGTAGAAAAATTCACCCATGATAGCATAATATCAATTAAATATATAAAATAAATATAAAGCTCCAAGAGGTAAATCATAAAACTCAGGAGTCTCAACTTTAAACTTCACATAATTTAGTGATATTTCACCTGAAATATTTTAAAATGGCCAATATAACTCACAGGAGAGTTTCTGAATTTTTCTTCACTCAGTGACACACTATATGCTACCAAAGATTTCAGAATGCAAGAAATATAAATGCACACTAACAAAATATTGCACTATACTTAGTACATCATAAAAAAGATAAGGCTAAAGTTGATATGGTCATAAAAATAGTATAAAAATAAACACTACACAGCATATATGTTCATAAATTTTGAGGTTTACTACACTTAAAAGTAAGCCCTATAACAGCTGCAATTTTTTGATGTTTTCAAGAGACACTAGTTTTGAAGTTCAGATACAAAGGTCAGTTCCTTATACATAATTGTAGCAACTAAAAGATTATTATTATGTTTTAATCCTGGATTTTGAACTCATAATTATGCTAAGGTTATATTGTAAGATTCAGGTATTCCCTCCACAATGTGTTCTTTTACAGTTAGAGTCCCCAGAGTGTATGTGACTATGAATTTTATAATCTGCAGTAAGCAAAGTGCTCTGCAACGCAGGGGAGCCTAGTATCTGAGAGTTGGTTTTGTGTCCTGAACTCTGGGAGGAACCATTATCTCTATCATTTAATGCTGTCTTAGTTGCCTTTCTCTCGTTGCTCAAACAAAAGCTGGACATCCAAAGTTAAAAGAGGAAGGGTTTGTTTAGCTCACTTTGTGGAGGTTGCAGTCCATAATTAGCTGGCTTCAAGGCAGGGTAGCATGACTGAAGGGCAACATTTCATGGTGGTGGAAGACAGCAAAAGGAACAAGAGCAAAGGTGGGGAGCAAGTGTCTTTTTCTCCCTCATACTGTAAGCAGAATAACTTCCACCCAGGGCAGGTGTAGTGCTCAGAGCATCTCTGTGCCCTCCTTTTGCACAGTCTGAGAACATTTACCAAGTGAGGACCACAGATCTCTGCTAAATCACTTAGTTAAACTTCTAAATTTCTCAAGTGGATTCAGTTGGTAACGACCTAGAGCAGTAAAGGATGTCCTCTAATCTTAAGCTTCTAGGCTTCCCAAGCTGACACACTTTATCAACCATTACAGATGCTGTAAACAATTTTGCTGTTGTTGTTGTTGTTGTTGGGGGTGAAGCATATTCCTATTTTCCAGTATACTATTTTGAATACCTTTCCCTGCTTTGGCAAGATATCAAAAAGTAAGAACCCACAGAAAAATATCTTCCAATCACTCTTCTCTATATATACAGATATTTGAAACTTTGAAGCTTACAAAATGGAATATGTAATTGTATATGACGAAACTAAGTATATATCTTGTAAAGAAAAGTTCTATAAAGAAAAATAATAAAAATATGACAAGCTATACAAACCATTATATAAAAAATCTAGAAGTTTATAACCAGTTCTGAAAAGAAAAGGGTATCCCATTTGGAAAATATAATTATAAAGAAATTTAATAAAATGGTTTTATTTTATATTAAAATAAAATTTTAATATAAAATAAAATAAAATTATTAATAAAATAAAATCATTTTTAGTGTTCTTATTTTCATGGAAAAAGGGTATTACAGGTATCATTTATAAGAATCACCTAGGACATAACTAAAGCAATTTTCAAGGCATTGATGTGGCTATATAATTCAAATTCTAACACAGAAAGTTCATAATTCACCATCATTCTTAAAAATACAGTAATAAAGTAAATTTAAGTAAAAGCTTAAACATGAGTTATTTAGCTATAAGCAAAATTAGTCAAACAAAATATATTAGTAAAATTGAACTAAAAATGTTCAAATGAAGATTTTTTGGAAAAGCATAAGATATCATGAAATTTACCATTTTAAGAGGTGAAAGCACACACACAAAAAAGAAACATTAGAATGTCAAAATAGAAAAAAATTTTAAAGTGAGTGAAAATATTTTATGTTAAAAATGAACAGAAGATAAATAGAAAGTAAATATATTGAATACAGTTGAAGATATTTTGTAAATTGAATATACTAACTTTATATTGTACATATATAGAAGGTTTATAAATTGAATATTGAGAGACTTGAAAAATACTCCCCTTCAAGCAAGATTAATGTGTAGAGATTTTCTCATATAACAATTAAAGAGCATGGTAATCATTGTCTTCTTAAAATAGTGTTTTAAAATTTACACAAACTTCCAAATTCATTTTCTGAAATTTGCATATCATAAATCAATATTTAGATTAACACAGACACAATAGTTACAAAGAAAAAAAGTAGAAGAACAAGTGTTGTTTTAAAGAAAACTGTCACACAAACTTACTTGATGACATTTTTCAAATAGAATGTAGAGCGATTACACATCAAAAACATTGCTTCTCAGACACATATTCTTGTCTGGGACTATAAGGCCAGTACTCCACTAGAGAACTCAATTATAATTTTTCCCTATTTTTTTGATCTCACAGTTTCACAGGTACAGTTATGTATACTCACTCCTGTATGCAATCACTAGGTAAAAATCAAGTGTTGATTTAGCCTTAAGTTTTGACTGAGGCTTGCTGACTTCTTTTATGTTCACTGGTTAATGGTAGAATTCATTTGCTTTCTCTTACAGAATTGATGTTCCTGCTTCTTTGCCAATGGTTCTCTGGGAAATTTCTCTCAGGTGCTAAAAATTTCAGCCATGTCTTTGCCAGATATCATCAGGATAAACAAATCACATGGTTATTTCCATTCTTCCTGTAGTTGTAAAGCATCCAAATACTATTATTTTCTTTTTTGCTACTCATCTGGAGTTGAATTCAGTCAATTAATTCGGAGACCTCATTGTCTCATATTCATATTTATAGGTCTTATCATCAAAGACACAAAAGAAAGCAGTGGATGTATATCATTTTGGAGCTACACATGTATGACAATCATACCAGTAATCTACTTGTCATCATTTGGACAATAAAATAATGCTTATAAAGAAATGAATTGCATCAAATGTGCATATAAAGAAAACCATTTTAATTACACTGTACACAAGCAATTTGTCATGTTTGCAGATTCCTAGTTTACAACTAATTATTATGGATATTGACAAATGCAAAGAAAGAAAAATTAGTAATTTATTCTATCTTACTGCTACACTTAATTTCAAAGTTAATGAATAACTAATGAAAGAAAGTGCTTTCCTAAAGAACTCCACGTAACAAATTCAAAATAATAATGAAATTAAAGTTATCCTTTCCTAAATGTTAATGAAAGAAAGAATCTAGACATCTATCATCAATCATTGCTAAACTAGTAGTAGATGAAAGATTAGAGAAACTGTCAATGGATAAGGATTTTACTTACATTCACTGATTCATCATTAAAAGCCCTAAAATCAAGTTGCCCAGTCACTATGTGCCTCCTAGATGATATAATGAGGTTTAAATGATGTTTTACACATATATCCATCTAACGATTGGATCTGAATATAATGTAGCCTTCGGGCCAAATGCCCTATTGCACAATCATGAGTAGAAAAAAAAATGGAGAACACTACAATGTTTGTAATTTTTAAGTCAGAAATTTTAAAAGTCATCAGAACAAATGACTGGTTTCTTCCATGAAAAGTGGTGTTCTACAAGATATAAGCAATTTAAAAGACATAGAAAATGCCCTTGACATGAGCAAGTATCACATGCCAGACTTGCAGCATAGCCCCTTACACACAAGGGCACAACCATCCCCAACTCCAGTCTGTCACTACATTTGGTTTCTCTTGGGACAGGGCAGCAAAGGTAAACACTTTTCCCTCCTCTTTAGAGCCCATTGGTTAATTTTTTAAATTGTGCTTTTTTTCATTCTCTTGTCCCTTCTACATTTACTTGTATAAGCACCAAGATTTATGGATCTACAGGCCATTAGTTAGCTGTATGCTATTGCGTTTGATTAATGTTCTATTGTTAGCAGAGATAAAGTTGATCAGTTTAGTATTTATGATAGGTCAATAGTAGGTCAATATGTAGCTTGGCTTAATGTTCTTATACTATTACAGATCTCACTTCTGTGGTTAAATGTGCTTCTTTGTTGGTCTGCAGGGTTTGTCGATGTTCAGGTTTTATTTGATGCTATAATTGAGACTGATTTTACCACTATAGACAGGGTGATGTAAATGTAGCTATTAATTGGTTTTCTTGGGATGACAATATCTGGATTGCTTTGTGGTTATTAATAATACTAGGACCCCTTCCTGAAAACCTGGGCACTGGCCAATAGGGCTACAACTCCTCACATCAAGTCAGTGGAGGTGGATGTATCCTAGGGCAGCAACGAAGGCCAGTTACTACATCCAGAGGACATCACTGAAAAGTAGAGAAGAAAAAGAGGCAGAAAGAAGTTTCCACCACAATTAATCTATAACCTCCACACAAAACAAAGAAACAAAGAAAAGAACATGAGAAGACAAACCAACAAATTTCGTGCCCAAATTCCCAACTACATCAAAGCTTATACATGAGCATTTTAAGAGTTGGAGACCGAAAATTATACTTTCAGTGTTCTTGAAATGGTATCACTGGAACAAAAACAAAAAAAACAAAACAACGGATTAGTAGGGTATGGGAGAAGCTCACAAAACATATAAATAAAGAGATATTGGACCATAAAAACAAAATGATCAGTAAGTTTACAGAAGACACTAATAAAACTCAGCAGAGCCAAACAAAATAATGCAAAACAGGACTAGCTGGCATAGAAAATAATTAGAGACCATAAAAATAAGCTGCATATTCAGAAGATTAAAAAAGTATTGAAAATATGGGCAGCAAAATTGACCATAGTTAGCACAGGGAGTCAGAACTCGGAGAAAATGAATTATACAATGTTACCACTGATCACTGTTTACTGGGGTGTGGATGCAATGAGAAGAATAAGTCAATACCTATTTGTAATAATTCTGAATGTTTATGACTTTAATTCCCCAATCAGAAGGCAGACTGACAAAATGGATCAAAAAACAAAATCCAAGGAACACATTTAACTTGAAAGTTAAGTCATAAATTAAATCTTACAGTAAGAATCTGAAAAAAGGATATGTATTTATCTTATATTGAGAAAAATTGGACTTCAAGTGAAAAGCAATCTCGGTTATGGGTGTAATTCGAAAAGAAGGGATAATGATTATTAACATATATGCACCGAACTTTGACAGTATTTGTATGTGTTTCACAGATTGTTGTACATTTAGTGTTATGAAGCATAAGAATATCTATGTATAAGCTAATGCATTCAAAACCAATTTATGTGACTTTCAGCTACCTCTGTGTGCAATAACCCAGAGCAGTAATTCAACACAGCTTTCAATATCTTTATTACAACTCTATATTATTAATGAACTATCTAATTACTATTAGTATGTTTCCCTAAATCTTAATCATAGTTGAGGTTACAAATGTAAACAAGAAAATACATCTTCACCAATTTCCCCAATGAAAGACACAGAACAAGATTCTACAAACAAATCTGAGTTCCATATGTGGTTGAAGATTTGCATTGTGATATTTATGTTACACTTTTGCTGCTATTGTGTAGTAAGTGTAGTTTCAAGGTCTATAAAACATTCAGTGTGACATTTTATACCTATGTAGAATTCTTGATTACTTTTATTACATGACATGATTCTTGTGAAGATGTCTCAAAATATCAAGCTAGTGATTAAGTAAAGATGGGTTACAATATATGTGTGAAATATTATATACCTATTGATTAATATGATGTATTTATTTACTTGCCTATACTATTCAGATGTCAGATTCACAGGGATGCCACAATATAGATGGGAGTAGCATGAGATAAATGATACCAGCTATTAACACTGTTGTCTAAACCAATGACCAATATTAAGTGATATATTGTTATGCTGTCTCATTTTTCTTTTAAATCTCTGTATCATTTGACCTATTTATTTATTGTCTTTTTGAGACAAGATTTCACTATGCAGTTCAGGCTGGCATTTAACTCACTTTGTAACCCAGGCTGGCATCAAACTGACAGTGATTCTCCTGCCTCAACCTCCTGAGTGCTAGGATTACAGGTTTCTGCCACTGTGTCCAGCCTAACTGATCCTTAGGAGCATTAAAAGCTGAACACTTTTTCCTTTCCATTCACTTTCTTCATTTAACTTCTTAAAGACTATGTTGTCTGGCTGCTCCTTTCCTTTCACTAGTCTCATGTCCTCTTCTTTGCGAGACCTACACAGTACTTCTGATCTATGGAGCAGTGAGATATTAGTGTTTCTAGCATCTCAATGCATGATAATCTGGCATCAAAACAAAAGAAAATGAATACACCCTTGGAGTCTGCAGACTGTGTTTTGGCCCTGAAAGATTTAGCTAATCATACAATCTGATTCTATTATATCTCCTCCTAGATTAGTGTAAACTTCATGCATTCTTCTTGGAAAATATTTGTTTACTTTCCAGGATAAGGTGTCCCACTCTCTTTTTATTTTTCTGAGAGAAGGGGTAGATGGGACAGCTGGCTTACACATGCTCTGTGCTGTATTTTTGGAACTTTCCCATTGCTATACCACTCTGCGGTCAGTAGAATGTCCCTCCTGCTTTCTTGTATTACTTTGTGAGGACTGAGGACCAAGAAAACAATATTATAATGGTTTATAACAGTTGATCTGTTCTCTGATCTTGATGGTCTATATTTTCTCACATATTTACATTAGAGATGAAAGAAACCAGCAGGCTTTCCTTTATTTCTCTATAAATCTCAGTGGAATTACTGTTATCACATAACAAGGAATTCAGGTGCCTATTGGCTGATGTTGTACAGCAACCGTGATTCTCTCAAGCTCCCAGACTACCTCTGCACAATCTTTCACATGTAACTTTTCTCTGTTGCTTTCTCTATCTCTAGCACAAGAATTTCACAGAACTAAGAGAAAATGTTGAAAATCAGCATTTCGACATTAGATGAGTTTTGCCTCTTCACTAGAAAAAAAGTAGTTTATGTCTACAGATTTCTATCTAGAGCACATATATTTGCATATTATAAAATGGTTATTGTCACTTTGAAAGAGCCAGTAAAATAGTTCTTTGTATTTTTATTCCATTATGAAAAAGAAAAGAAGCTCCAGTGATACAGCTCATGACATAAGTGCCTATCTGGCAAGTGTAAGGTCATGAGTTTAATCCCTGATAACAAAATTAATTAATTAAATTAATAAAAAGAATAATTTATAAAATGAAAAAGCATCAGAAATCAAGGAATATATACAACAGATAGTAAATCCTAGTTTTGTTCCTTTCCTTTCAAGATTTGTTTTTATTAATGCAGATAATTCTTAATTTTTCTGATACATGTTGAGTATAATATACAATTGTCTCATTATACTATCCTACTGTATAGAGTTAGAAATATCTATTGTTATTTTTCTACAAATTTGAGCAGACATTTCAGACTCTATGTGTTGAAAACTGACAATTTTCAAATTCTTCTCTTCCATTTTCTGGTCACAGTATTCGGCAACCTAATTTTGAAGCTCCATATGGATTTTAGTCACAGCTTTACCCACTCATGTTTTGAAATAACAAACTTGGGCATAAAGTTCAATATTGTCTTTCTTACTTTCTACCAGACAATCCTAAGGAGGAAAATAACTAGTTTTATAGATAAAATGCCTATAGATTTCCTGGTTTATTTCCATTCCATTTTAACAATTTCTTTATCCAATAAAGTTGACATGGCACAATAAATGATCACAAGCTGCGCTGTATTTCCCATTCCTTCTAGAAGTTATTCTGAGGTTTTGGATCTCCATTTTCCACTGTGCTTCTGTTTACCTGGCATTTCACACAGGTTTCTTTCCATTGAGCTTTCTGTAAAACTTCAATCAGACAAAAATTCCTACTCTCTAGCATCCTTACAAGCAGTTTTAAATCAATATTATTGGCTATGTGTTAGTTACTTTTCTTGTTGGTTAAGCAAAATACTTGATTCACAAAGTTAAAGGAGGAAAGATTTATTTAGTTCACAGTTTATAGAGTTTCCATCCATAATTGGCTGACTTCAAGGCAAGGTGGTATGGCAGGCAGGAAACAGAGGAGAAAAAGTTCATGGTGAGTAGAAGGTAGCAAAACACATAACAAGGGATGGCCAAAGCTGTTTTCATCCCTTACGTCTTATCTAAACTTACGGCAGATGCACTCACACCCTTAATCTTAGTGCCCTTGATCCTAGCTCTGCACCATATCAATTGCAGTGTCACACACTCTAAATCCAGCCATCTTTGAAAAAGTCCTTTTTAGCACTGCATGAGGCTTTGGGGAGACACATAAGCAGAAGTCATAACAGGCTGTTTTGTTTTGTTTTTATTTTGGAGACAGGTTCTTACTTTATAATTCAGAGTGATCTTGAATTAACTATATAGCCCAGACTGGCCTTAAATTACTCCTGCCTCAACCTCTTGAGTGCTGGAATAATAAGTATGTACCAGCACACCCAGCTATTATGGGCTATTTCTATGTGTTTGTATTTTTCCACAATCTACTAATTCTTTAATAAAAAGATCAGTTTATAACTTTTCATCTTCATTTCAAAAGTGGTCAAGCATATAATACAAGGCAGAATAGTTATCCCATATAATATGGATTGATATTAAATGATATGATAAATGTAGATAATGAATGTACATATTTCAGAGGACAGAAATATCCTATTGACATTAATCAAGAAATTTGCATCACTTTCTCTTGCCTCTATGATATTAGATATATTTCAATAGATAAAAATAGGATTATAAAAATATGGTGTATGCCTAGAGATAAAATATTATACAAGAGTTAAATGAATAATGTTCATGTGAAGTAAGAGTAAAGTGTTTAGTGCTCACACACAGACATATACACACTAATTGTTTTATTTGGATACACTCTCTGTATAAGTTTCTGAACAATGAATAGTATAACAAGGAAATGTGTAGGGTACAAGAAATGTATATGGAAAGAAGACTTAGCACCTTTCTTAACACCTATAGTAATTATCTGAGTAGACACTTTAGTCTTTAAAAATAAGTATATGAAAGTTTTGATTATCAAGGGAAGCAATACACTGAATAAAATATTTTAGGCTATACCTGGAATTCACTGATCTTGCTGATCTCCAAAGAAAGTCATATTGAAATATTATACATTGCGCCATTTGAGAAAATGTACAGGTTATGAAGAATGATGGGTAGAAACAAGGTCATATATGTGACCTCAATCTTTCATGTTACCTAAATTTTCTGTGTCATAATGATTAATAGCTATAAAAAGAACTGTATTATTACCTTCATAATGAAATCAAGGCAGTTTGATATGAACATGGAAATGGATGACATTTTGTGACGGACATTTTAACTATGGGTTTTTTTTTCTTTTCTCTTTCAATAAGTGTATTATATTATTTGCATATTTAGTGTAAAGATAATAGGTTTTCTCTGTGGCAAAATTGTTGGTAATTTATCCATAATTGAATTGGGATTTTAGTTGGTATGTCATGTGTGTGTGAGTTTATGCAGTTTTGCAACCTTGGTAGTTTTATATTATATTTGCATGGGTTATTGCATTAAAGCATTATGCACCAAGGAGATAAATGTCAGGCTCAGGAAGTTCAGATTCCTAATTAAATCATCTGCTTTTCTCTTCATACATGGTGCATAGCAGATGCCCTTTCATTATTAATTATTATAGATGTATTCTATTTGTTGAAAGTTTTTCTTAGCACCTATAGTAATTATCTGAGTAGACACTTTAGTCTTTAAAAATATAAATCAAAACATTCACAACATGTTTATTGGGGGTGCATGTATGCACAATACTTTGCAGGTTTTCCCTAGATTCTGCATATTAAGGATGACTGTTATTTGTGATCAAATGTCACATTGTCTTTTAGTTATGATTTAAAGGTTGAGAAAAATGTAAACTGACAAACTCCAGTGACTTCAAAAAGCTCTGAAGAAATGACTTCATATGTTTTACATAAAATCTAGACCACTTCCAGGCTTCAGTATGACTTTACATTAATGATTAAAATAATATTATCCTTACACATCTTGATTTCCTCAGATTCTGGAATTTGCAATATGAACAATTATTCTCTATTTTTCCCAAAAGTTTACATATTTCAGAACATTCATGAAAACCAATTTTGGTAAAATAATAATAGCATCATCAGACCTCTTTTGGAATAAAATATCTTCATAGTCAAGATAAAAAACACATTAAAATTGGTTTATAGAATTTATAATTGGAATTTAAGCTACGAAATTTGTTAATAAACATATGAACTGTAGATTGTGTATGTACTGATTTCCATATAACTGAGAAACTGGATCTTTTTTACCTCCATGTCATCAGTGTAAAGTTAGTTTTTTGATCCTGCCTTTCATTTTACAAAAACTCTTAGAAGGCATGGCTGATCTATTATTCATATCCCGTTTTCATGTAGCAATTGTATCAGGAGGTGACTGAGTAACTCAAGCAGAGTGAGAGTTCTCTTTTTGATTCAAGGTGCTAAAGAAATGCTTCACATAACAAGAGTTTACTCACAGATTGTGGAATGAATCACCTAAAAAAACCTAATACAGAAGAAGGTGGTAGAAGATAATTAATTTCCATTTCACCCATTAGAGAAAAACACCAACCTCACTCATCAGGACACCAACTTTATGATCTAATCACCTCCCTAATATAATACTATTATACTAGGTTGGGTTTCAGGATAAATTCTGAGGGGACACAGCAGTACTATTTTATTTTTACACTACTTTGCCTAAACCTAACCAATTTTGTTTTAGTTTAGTAAGAATATTAAACAAAAGCTCTTCCCTCTGAACAAATTTTTAAGTGTCCCTTATATAACTACTGAAAATAAGTATGAAGTTGCCTAGAAGATCTATACAGCTTATCTATTTGAATCACATTTTATTGGTTAATTAATATTTCTTCATTTTTCCATCTCCAAATCTTGGCAATCATTACTGTACTTGACTCTACAAAATCAAATATAAGTGGAAGCATGAAGTATTAGCTTTCTATGACTGACTTATTTTACTTACTATTCCACAAGTACATCCATGCTGCTAAACATTGCACGGTGCTCCCTTCTTTTATAAGACAGAATTAGATTTCGTGAAATGTATGCCCATCACCTCAGTCCCACTTTGACCATTCATCTGTCAATGAACATCTGCTTTGTTTTTATATTTGGGCTTTAGTAAACAATATATCATGGAACATAAAAATCCAGAGCTGTTTTATAGATCCTGATGTCAATTCTTTTCAAAGAATAGCTAGAAATGTGTTTGCTGGATCATATAGCAATCAGCTTTTTTTTTTTTAATTTGAGGAACTCCTGTGCTATTTTGCAAGGTAGCTGCATTACTTGGAATTCTCAAAAATGTGCAAGCATTGCGATGTTGTTCATATTCTTGCATAAACTAGAAAATTGTTATGGCTGATGAGTGCACATATGACTAACAAATATAACAAAAAATATCTAATGTCACTAGCAATTTGAGAACAAGTCAAATCAACAATCACATATCAGTGTAGACCTGTGAAGATAATCACTGTACACACACACACACACACACACGTATATGCATGCACATATATCAACACAAACATATGTATATACAATGGATATATATACATATATATGTAGCCTTACATCTGTCAGTTTGATATATATATGTAAATAAGTACATATACATGTATGGTTATGTGAAAAAATATATTTATGTATTTATGTGTGTATATTTCTGTCAAGAGTGAAGTGATAACTTATCCTAGTTCTTATTTATATTTCTCTAATCTTGATAATATTGAGCATTGTTTTAAATCATTTTAATCATTTATATATCTTCTTTGAATAAATATCTATCAAAGATTTTAGTGTACTTTTTCAAAATTATGGTGTTCACTATTTCATTGGAGCACTTTCTTTTATGTTTTGCAGGTTAGATGATTATAAATTTTTGGTTTGCATATATCTGCCTTCACTTTATAGTTGGCCTTTCACTCAATTGATTGTTTTCTTTGAAGTACAGTGGATAAATTCCTATTGACTTCACTTTTTTTTAATTTTAAAGAGAATGAAACAAAAGAGGACAGATCTAAGTAGATCAGAACAGAACAATGTAAGCAACATAACATTTCACAACAGGACAATTGGATATTAACTGTAGCTATCATAATGTCTTTTTCTTTGAAAGAGTTGAGCTTAGCTTTACACACAATAGTGTCAAACATAACGAAGTAGAATAAACAATTCAAGAGAATAGAAGTATTCCAAGACATTCTGAACCATATAACCAAAGATGAACAATGGCTGTTATATTATCTCATTTTCCATAAAAATTTAGTTTTTACTATCATCCATATTAAAATCCAATAACACACAATGTGATAGAACCAATGGTAATAGAAAAACAAAAGCATGGTAGGACTTCAGAGCAAGATGATATTAAACCAACACTGTCTACCATACTGTCTTGTCTTTAAAGTAATTATTCATATGATCACATATATTAAGATCAAACAAAACAGAATAAAACCATTCGAACCAATGAATGAAGACATAAGACATCAAAGCAGTTTAATGGTGAACCATGATTTCCATAAAATCTTCTGTATTCTTACCATTTCTTACACTAGGGAGACTACATGGTATTTATACATGTGAATTTGATTTATTTCACTTATGAGTATAGATTCAGATGCATCCATTTATTTATAAATATCTCCATGTGATCATTCTTTATAGCTGAGTAGTAATCCATTGTATAAAAGTACCACAATTTTTTATCCATTCCTCAGTTGATGGGCACTTAGCTTGTTTCCAAGATCTGGCTATTACAAATTGTGCTGCTATAAACATGGGTGCACATATATCAATGTGGTAAGATGTTTTCAGATCTTCTTGGAATATACCTATGAGTGGAATAGCTGGGTCAAATGGGACCTCCATCCCCACCTTTTTGAGGAATCTCCAGATTGACCTCCACAGTGGTTGCACCAGTCTACACTCCCTCCAACAGTGCAGTAGAGTTCCTTTTTCCCCACAGCCTCTCCAGCATTTGTTTTTGGTAGTTTTGTTGATCCTGGCCATTCTTTCTGGAGTGAGATAGTGTCTCACTGTGGTTTTAACTTGCATTTCTCTAATGACCAATGATGATGGACATTTTTTCATGTATTTATTTGCCATTCGTATTTCTTCATCTGAGAACTGTGTGTTCATCTTGGATGCCCATTTTTGGATTGGGTCTTTGATTTTTGGGGGTCTGATTTTTTTAATTCTTTATAAGTTCTAGACAGAAGTCCTTTGTCTGAGTGACAGTTCACTAAGATTTTTTCCCAGTTTGTAGGTTTTCTTTTCATTCTGCTGGAGATTTCCTTGGATGTGAAGAAACTCTTTAATAAGAGATGATCCCAGTTATTGATTCTGGAAAGTATTTCTTGTTCATGAATTCTTTACCTACCCCTATGTATTCAAGATTTTTACCTACTTTGTCTTCCAACAGGTTTAGTGTTTCTGTTTTAATATTTAGATCTTTGATCCATTTGGATTTTTTTTGGCATATGGATAGCCAATTTTTCCAGCACCATTTATTAAACAGACTGTCATTCTTCCAGTGAACATGCTTGGCCCCTTTATCAAAGATAAGGTGGTTGAGAGTTTTTGTAGATGTATCTTCTAATCTATTCCATTGATCTTCAGGTCTGTTTTTATTCCAATACCATGTTGATTTTATTACAGTAGCTTTGTAGTATAACTTCAAGTCAGGGATTGTGATGCCGCCTGCCTTGGCTTTGCTGCTTAGAATTGCCTTTGCTATTCTAGGTCTCTTCTGGTTCCAGATGAATTTTTGGAGTGATTTCTCTAGATCTAAGAGGTATGCTAGTGGTATTTTCATTGGGATTGCATTAAATGTGTATAACAATTTTGGGAGAATGGCCATTTTTACAATATTTATTCTTCCTATCCATGAACAAGGGATGTCTTTCCATTTTCTGAGGTCCTCTTCAATTTCTTTTTTCAGGGTGTTATAATTTTCCCTGTACAACTCTTTTACATCTTGCATTAGATTAATTCCTAAGTATTTCATTTTTTTGGATGCTAGTGTGAAGGGTGTGGCTTCTCTTATTTCTCTCTCAGTGATTTTGTTGATAGTGTATAAGAATGCTATTGATTTTTGAGTACTGACTTTGTATCCAGCTATGTTGCTGAATTTATTTATTATATCTAAGAGACTTTTAACAGAGGTTTGGGGGTCTTCTATGTAGAGTATCAAGTCATCTGTAAATAATGATAATTTGACTTCTTCTTTTCCTATCTTTATTCCTTTTATTTTTCTCTCCTGTCTAATTGCTCTGGCTAGTATTTCCAGTACTATATTGAATAGGAGTGGTGATAATGGACATCCTTGCTTGTGCCTGATTTTAAGGTAAAGGCTTTCAGTTTTTGGCCATTTAATATGACACTGGCTGTTGGTTTGTCGTAGATGGCCTTTATCATATTGAGGTAAAAACCATCTATTCCAATTCTCTGTAAGTTTCTTATCATGAATGGGTGTTGGATCTTATCAAAGACTTTTTCTGGATCTATAGAAATAATCATGTGATTCTTGCTTTTGGCTCTATTGATATGGTGGATTACATTTATTGATTTACGTATGTTGAACCATCCCTGCATTTCTGGGATGAATCCCACTTGGTCATGGTGTATAATCTTCTTGATGATTTGCTGTATCCTGTTTGCCAGTATTTTATTAAGAATTTTTGCATTTATGTTTATTAGGGAGATTGGCCTGTAGTTCTCTTTATTAGTTGGGTCTTTCTCAGGTTTTGGTACTAGAGTAATATTTGCTTCCAGGAATTGCTTAGGGAGAATTGCTTTCATTTCAATTTCATTGAAGAGTTTGAGGAGTGTTGGCATTAAGTGTTCTTTGTATTTCTTGTAGAATTCTGCAGTGAATCCATCTGGGCCTGGGCTCTTCTTTGTTGGTAAAGACTTGATTACATTTTCAATTTCATTCATTGAAATTAGGTTATTCAGCAGTTTTGCATCTTCTTGATCCAACTTTAGTGGTTCACGTATTTCTAGGAATCTGTCCATTTCTTCTGTGTTATGAAACCTATGAGAGTAGAGGTTTTTGAAATAGTTGTTGATAATCTTATGTATTTCCACAGGGTCGGTAGTGGTTTCTCCTTTTTCATTCTGTATTGCATGAATTTGAGTCTTTTCTTTCCTCTTTTTAATTAGGTTGGCTAGGGGCTTGTCAATTTTATTTATTCTTTCAAAGAACCAACTTTTTGATTCATTGATTCTTTGAATTGTTTTCTTAGTCTCTATTGCATTTATTTCTGCTCTGATCTTTATAATTTCCTCCCTTCTTTTGGCTTCAGGCTTGGCTTGCTCTTCTTTTTCTAGATGTTTCAGGTGTAATATCAAGTTGCTTATTTGTGTTCATTCTGTTTTCCTTTCACAAATGCTTTTTTTGTTTTTTGAAAACAATTTGGTTCCAGAACAGAAGCATTTGGCAAAATTTTGTTTTTGTTTGCCAATTCTGCATTGTGTGATGAATAAGACTGCAGTCATCTTTTCCACATGAACATAAACACAATCATCTTTACCAGGATCATGGAAGAAAGTTGTGAATAAATTTGTGAACCAGGGCACCAATAACCAATATATATATATATATATATATATATATATATATATATATATATATATTTGTGTGTGTGTATATATAAGTATATATATATAATATGCATAAATATGTATAAAATATATATGCATTTTAACATACAAATATAAATTACCCTAGTATAATATACATGAAGAACATAATTACTGATATACATTATATTTTGCTAAGTGCTGAAGATTGGCAGATTTTTAAAAAATAGTGTTTTCACAAGGACTTAAAGAGAAAAGCACATGTAGGTGAAGAAAGTTTTGCTAAAATGTATCAATATATTAGTATTTATTTATGTATGGATAAATTCTAGCGATCTAATTTCTAGTGTATTTTCTTAAGCTAATAGGTGGTTATTAGAAGAATTCTGTAATAATTATTTCTTTCTCAAATATCCCTGCATCTCTTACTCTTTCTAAAAATATTCTGTATTTTTTTATTATCTTTATCATACTCAGTCACTCAGTCTTTCTTTGTCCTTTATGCATTTGATGGGAGCAGTAAATATTTCTTTTCTACAAAGATTAACCCATCTCCAATACTCTCTTGACGTGTTCCATATCCCATATTCTATGAGACAGAATATCCATGCAATTCAAAAGCAATTCTTAAATGCTGGCAGATAGATTATCAATTACCAATTATTCTTAGATTTCAAGTTCTGGGAATAAGAGCCTACCACATTTCCACTGTTAAGCTGCTGGCTGTACACACAAAGTTCTGCTTCCTTTTTTGTAAAATATGTGGTATATTTGCACTTAGATGCTTGATTGCAGGTTCATTCTGCCTTTTGAGTTTTGAAAGTTTGTCAGATTTCAGTGAATGTTTGAAAATACAGTGGTATAAAAATCTATAGTTTTCCCATATATGCCACAAACATTCAATCCATTAAACAAGCAGCATCTCACATGTGTTTCCTAAATATCCTATTTTCTATTCCTGGCTTCCGATTCCTAAGTCACATGCCTAATCTTTTGAAAGAGCTTTCAGTTGTTCAAATATTGTCATTTTCTATTTCTTCTGAGCAACTGAAAAATGGTTTTCTAATCACATTATAGTTGGTTTTTTTTTTTTTGGAACAATGATATTTCCCACGATTCTAATCCTAGTTTCTTTTGCAAGAAACCCTGACTTTAATTCTTTGTTATCTTTGTATAGCATTTCTCTCATAAGTTCTCTTTATTTTCTCATTTCACTGTAAATATGTAGAAAAAAGAAAGAGATGTGCTCAAAACACCTGCTTGAAATTTTCTTCTGTGGTACCAATTTTCTTCTGTGGTACCAATTCAGTTGGTAGTTATAGTTGAGTACAAAGAATAGACATTTGATTTAAGAGTTAGAGAGAGAACTAGGACTATTTCTATTCCCTAAGTCATCACTTAGAAACAGAGTATATAAAGAAATTATCTTAAAGTTAGCTTCTTCCACTTTAGAACAAATATTTCATAAAAAGATCCCAAATGGCATTTTGGTTACTTTCTATGGCTTTTGAGATGATATTATTAGTTGTCTTTCTTTCATTTATCTGGACAATTACCTAAGATACTAATGTCTTTGTTATTGTTATATTCTGATTTTTTTATGAGAGGTTTATATATTTGTTTTGGTTTTCCAGTTATCACAAATTATCTATCAAAGTATTTAAATAAATATATAAAATTAAAAAGTGTATTTTTTGATCCCATTAAAATATATTACTGGCAAAAATCACCGTAAATTTTCATGTTTCTAATATTTTAAGAGAAATATAAGATAATTTTGGCATAAGTATCTATATTTAACATATACAAAGGGAAAATGGAATTTAAATGATGTTGTTTTTAAGACTATCTACAGTTTCCAGAATATATTTGGTACTCTATATATCTATCAAGTGGTACCACGGTTGATGAACTTAACTATTTCCACAATTCTCTTCCTAAACCCAATTTATCATAAAGCAAATCAAATTCAGTGATTAGATAGAATGCTGACCTTGCAGGGAAATTTGATTTGATTCTCATCCAATTCATTTTGCCACCAGAATCATGGAAAGTTTTAAGTTCGTGAATCAAGGTATTACTGTGTATTTGTCTATCTACTTATTTGTCTTTGTCATCTATCTACCAATCTATTTATTTATTTTATATGTGTCCTGTATCAAAACTATAGACAAGCTAACTAAAATATGTCTAACTATCACCATTTAAGAATATTTCTAATCAAATGGAAATAAAATAAACAGATTCTATATCTCATGAATAAAATTTAAATTTAGGTGTGATAGAGCTTTCAATCTACCTCCACTTCAGTTTTTTCTTTGAAAGGCAGAGTTAATTCCTACTTTGAATTCTAAGTAATATCTACTTAGAATTATCTTAAATGTTATATACTAAATGCACAATGTGGCTATTTTCTTCCCATGTATACTTCCTGATTAATTTTATGTTTCTCTACACATTCAAAAATGATTATAAAGCATGACTTGAAATAGGATACCATTTAAAAATGTTTTAAAAATACTTAGCTTTGTGATATATTATTTTAAAAACACATCTCAAAAATAATTTAATGAGCACACATGGATATAACTGCATTATTCTAGGCACCAGTGAAAGACCAGTAGTAAGCAAGAAGGTATTTGTTCTAAGTTTACTAATAGGGATGGAAAGCACAGATAGTATACTGACTATAAAATATATGTACTAAAGTGATAAGTGATCTAAAGAAACTTACGAAAATAAGATAAAGATTAGTGAACCTACATTTTATACGGTCACTAGAGGAAGTCTTGAAAAATTCACATATTTAAACAGAGACTTGAATAAGTGTAAAAAACTGCAGTAAACTGTAGGTGAAATGTTCCATTAAGCTGTATGAAAAAATTGAGAAATTCAGAATTAACATTAATATGGATTTGTTTTCAGATTGTATGACTGTAGAAATAAGAGTTCAATGGTAGAAAAATGTGTTAGAATATAAACCTGGGAAGTGATCTCAAGTTTTATTGGATGTGTAAAGATGCTAGGGTGTTGAAACAGACTGACAAAATTTGATTTATATTTTTAAAAGTAACTCATTGCTATGTGGAGAATATAGAGAAGGAAGAGTAGACTCATGAAGAATAATTTCGAGTTACAATGGAATTCATTGAATTGCTTTATTGATGAATAAAAAATCATATACTTTGCCTGTCATAAAAATGTCACTTCTCTTGCAAGAACTAACATAGTATAAACTTTTCACAAAATATAAGGAAAAATACACTCTTTCCATATTTATTACTTTACCTTTTTTGAAAAATTCCAGGCTGATGATCAATTATTTTATTTAAAAATAAATAAGTATAGGTGAAGTATAAAAATTATTAACACTTTTTTTCAACTCAAAGGATAAGTGTTTGGCTATGTTTATTGCATTATTGGTGGCAACGCTTTTACATTTCTTTTATTTTTATTTTTAAAATTGTAACTAATAAAGTGCAATCTTTAGCAGTCAGGGGTTTCTATACTGTCTATGGATTCTGAGCTTTGTCATTTGATTCACTCAAAAATATTAACCAGGTAACACAATATTAACATCACTTTATTTATGATCTTTTTATTTCTGTCTACCATTAATATTAGGAGGACATAACCGTGTTAGTTCAAGTATTAGAAATACGTGGAATAAAGCCATAAGGCACTTCATTTCTTATCAAAGGCATCATAGACCAACAGAATTTTAACTACACCAGTAAAGCAAACTTAGACCAGCTAAACTGAGGTGCTTAGATTTCTGAACTAATAATTTGTCACTTTCTCTATTGGAGTCACATGATTTTTATGCAACAAATCTGTGGCAATATATAATCCATAGGTATAGTGAGAATAAGTGAGTAGATAAAATAACTTTATGTAGAAAACTTCTCTGAAGGCATGCTATTCCACTTTGAGGACTGATATTCTTGAAGGTTAGAAGTATCTAATCATAATAGGCTTATGGATTTAAAAACAAAGAGGACTATTTCATATTTTGGTTACTCTACCAATCAACATTAAGTAGCTCGAATTAATACAAAGGGGTCAAGAAATAACAGGACAGAAAGAGCCTCTGCTCTTACAAACACATTATGTTCCGTTTTCTTCCCTCCACCACTATCATCACAGTCTCAAAGAGAACGTAAAAAACTATACACTGCTCATGTAGTTTTCCTAAAGGTCTATGTACAAGTTCAGTAGCAACTGAGAACAGAGTATGATTAAAAAGAGACCATAAACTGAAGATAGATCAAGCACCTTAGCAACAGATGCAGTGATAATTAGACTGAGGTCTAAATATGTGGCACTGAGAAAAATATAGAAAAATTGCAGTATAACTTTGATTAAAAAGTTTAGAAAACCTTGAACACTAAATATACATCAGCAAGAGACTTTTGCACATTCATGAGTTACTGAGTTAAATGAAGACAGTTAATTTAAATAAATCAGACTAGTTATGGTGTTTGTTTGCTAAGTATTGGTGTGCATGAGAAGTTGTGAGAAATTTGAACAATTGTAAAGAAAAATTTGGAATTCTACAAATCTGAGTTAATGCTCTAAACTGAAACTGGTTGCAAGAGTAAGTAATGTGCAGTACCTTTTCATGTTATCTATTATACTCAAAATAAACATTTTTGCAGCAATATTCCCATTTATCTTTGGATTGGCAAGAAATTCAAGAATAGGAATATAAATTTATAGAATAAAAGAACAGGTTTTATCAATAGGACATAGATGTTGACACTGTCTATCTCTAACTGTGTGATTACAAACAAAAACAGCCAATATCTTGGTTACTTTTACTTTTCTCTCATTGCTGGACAAAGTACCTGACACCCAAAATGAAGGAAGGAAATGTTTATTTATCTTAACACTTTTTGGAGATTTCAGTCCATAATCAGCTGGTTTCAAGGCAGGGTGGCATGGCAGTGGGGCAACACGTCAAGACAGCAGCCAAAAAAAAAGAGGGAACAAACCTCTTCCCCCCCGCCATATTGTACCCAGGCCACCCCTTCCTCCAACAGGGTGGGTGTAGCACTCACAAAACCTCCTTGCCCTCCTCTTGCACAGGATGGGTATATTTACAAAGAACCCTGGCTCCCTGCTGAAAGTCTCTCAGTTAAATTTCTAAACTTCTCAGGTTGACACAATGTATCAACCTTAACAGCTAACAATTTCATTCATCACAATACCTGTTACTGTTTCCCTCATGTCATCTGTCTGAAGTATGCCGAAACTGGTGATTGCAAGAGAAGCGATAAGACAAAAGATTTTTTTTTAAGTAAATATGTAAAAGTAATATACTTGAGCTTTGGTTTCTCTAAACACAAAGTGTCTTCTTGGTGATACTCATATTTTGGACATGGCAGAATGATTATTCTCTCATTATTTAAATGGGAGATATGACCATAGAGCTGCATTTGTACAAAGGGTCCTCAGTCAATTGTGTTTCTTTTATTCCGGGAGATCATTTACATAACAGACACTGCCAACAAGGAAACATTGCAAAGTATTACACAGTTAGAGTTTCTGAATTGTATTTCTTCCACTAAGGGGAATGTGAAATTAAATCTGAAGCAAATGGGTCTAATAACCAGATATAATATAAACAGAATATGAAAAAATCAAAGGGTATTAGAAAATACTGGTATATCTCTCACAACATTAGATTAACACCTACATGAAATTATGTACTGAAAACAGTTAAAGGACTTAAACAGTTTAAACATTATTAAGCTAACACTTGCTTATTCAACATGGTTTCACTGACCCCTTCATGTTGCAAATATAGGAAGTGGTAGCAAACTGTAGAAAAAAATTCTGTCCTTTTAGATATTACCATATTTTACATTTTTTTCATAATCTCCTTATTTCTTTATTCAACATTATTAAGACCAACGAGTCTGTCTAGTTTGATAAATAAACAGGATAATTTTCTGTCCTCACAGTATTGAATATTTGGTCTTTTTCCATGTTTTCTAGAGTTGCATAAAAATCATCAAATTGTCCTCTTCTTTTCAAAACAGTTGTGTCAAGGGTCAATTTTGATTTGAAAATGAAAATAAATTCAAATGATAGAGCTATAGTTCTAAAGTGTGACAATAACACAGCTGTTACTAAATGAAATTATTATTGGCCTCAATCTTTAGCAACTCCATCACAGGTCATGATAATGGCATGGTGCAAAGGAAGAAGAATTCCTAGGAAGAAATGTCCAGTTCAAACTCCAAGGAGGTCCCGAAGGACTGGCATTAACCAAGATCCCTCAGGGTGAGACTCTCATATAGACAGCTCCAAACTGAAGATTTTGTTGCTTTTTATTGATAGAATCAGCAAGGACAGAGGAAGATCAGGGTAACCTGCTATATGATTGACCCTAGGGCCAATCTAAATGATAAATCTAAGTATGAGGAGGAGAGGGCCAGAGCATTCATTCCTAAGGCAAACTGTTTTAATCCTACTTGGACTTGTGGCCCTGAGGGCTATGTTTTAATTTCTTACCATGACTTCTGGAAGTTTTGGGGATGTGGTTCCAAGAAATCCTTATGTCTGAGTAACCATCTCAAGCATAACTCCCACATGATTCTGTTGCATAGGCATCATTTTTACATCATTTGAATTTAATCACCTCTATTGAATCATTTATTGAGTATAATATCAATTGTTATCTTTAGTTTTAAGAAACACAGTATTAGTTTAAATATCTTAAGTCTCTGCTTTGAATACTGTGAACCTTCTCTTGTGCAAGAGATTTGTCTAGCTCAATTTCCCATTTATCATATCTAGGTGGACATGACTGCTAGTAAAAATAAAATAAAATAAAATAAAATAAAATGCATTTACTGATGTCTTAACTACCAGTGGGTCAGTTAGAAGAGGCATCTTGCAGCCCATGATTGGGCCGGTGACCACCTTTTACTTAGGGCCTTTGTACTGTTGCAATTGCTGTCACTTCTGCTCTTTTTAGTTCAATTTTCTGTAACTTTGCAGAAACTTCACTGGAATACAAAGTGCAGTTGCTAGAGAAAAAAGTCATGAGTTTTCATCAATCAGATTTAATAGAAAATGAACTCTACTGCAAAATTATTCTTCTGTCATTGAAGGTCAAAGGATACTTAACTAACATCACTCAAAAGGATTTTGAAGTTAGATTTCTTCCTTTCACTGCCCCACAATCTGTGAGACTGTGAGTGTGTGTGTGTCTGTGTGTGGGTTTTTGTGTTGCTGGGGATTTAACACAGGACCTTCACACCCATCTACATCACCAACACTTTATTTTTAAGTCAAAGTACATTTTAGGAAGGTCATAGAATTAATTCTCACTGTTCTCAAGTTAAGCCAAAAACGATGTACCCATCAAAGACTGCAGGATTTTCTGAAGCATGAGAATATTGAGGCTAAAAGTGCCAAGGAAATTTTTAAAAAGTAGAAGTGAGATGCCTTTTTTCTCTGTGGGTCAGTAATGACAGAGATTTGTCTCCTCGGGTGCAGAGCACTTGGGAGAATTCATGATTTTCTTGCACTACAGAACAGTTAAAAATTTTGATTTGACCACAAAAAAATTACACAAAAGAAACAGAAATGCCAGAATTTTTAAATTTCTTTTAGAAAACAGGACTATTTAGGATAATAGAGTAAAAAGGGCTGAGAAATATCAGCGTCTCAGATCCTGTCGCCATTATTAATTTTAAAGATCTCTAATTTAATTTTTAAAGTTCTGATTTTATTATTTTCACTATGATATGAACATATCAGATATATCCTCACAGTATTGTGTGCAGTACAGTAATGTTCACTATAAACACAGTGCTTCTTAATGGAAACTTTATAGCACTTGTAGAATAGTTCCCTGTACACATCCTCCTGCATCCTCTATAAACCATCATTATTTCTCCTTTCATCCACTTGACTATTTCAGATATTTCACAGCAGGCAATACATAGTATCTGTCCTTCTGTGACAGTGCTTAGTATATTGTCTTGTAAAGACATTCATTATTTTTAATGGTAAATAATACATTATATTTTTACACCACATTTATCATTTCTAAATAGGCCAGCTGTTTAGCTATTACAAGTCATGCTGTAATATATATGGAAGTATAAATATCACTTCAAGATTATAATTTTGATTATTTTGTGTATTTATTTAATTATGACCTTGTCGGGTCATATGGCTATTAAATTTATAATCACTTGAAGAAATTTCGTATTGTCTTTCACAGCAGCTGCATAACTTTAAGTTTACATTAATATTAGACAAGGTTTTCAACTTCTGAGTTGTGGCAGCATAAGAATTGTAAGTTTTCTTGCTACATTGAAATTATAAGGGCCGCACTGAACCTGAAGCTATAGAATGGATATTTTTACAATACTAATTCTACTCCATGAGCACAAGATATTTGTCCCTTTGTGTCTTCTATAACTTTATAGATCAATATATAGTCATTTCACATGTCTATCATATTTTCTGATGCTATTTTACATGGGTTTATAAGGTTTTTTTTTCCTGCTGGTTTGTGTTTAGTGTAAGGAGATGTAATTCATTTTTGTATATTGATCTAGTACCCTAGAAATTTACTGAATCATTTTATTATTTTTATCAGTGTATGGATGAAATATGTAGATTTTCTACATATAAACTCATGCCATTTGTGAACAGTAACAATTTTACTTTTTCCTTCCCAAGTGGGATACATTTCTTTTCTCTTTCTGGCATAATCGCCCATGCCAAAATTTACAGTACTACTTTGCATAGAAGCGCATTTATAGACGTCATTCTTTGTTTCCTGATTTACAAAAAATAATTTTCAGTTCTTCCCTGAGTATTGTCCTAGCCACTTGTTCATCACTGAGACAAA